>PVJX010001922.1:0-144456 GCA_004027295.1 Dolichotis patagonum | reverse complement strand
AAAAAAAAACAAGCTAAAATCACTTTGAACAAAGAATGATAGTTTTGCTGGATTTCACATCATGACATTATGGAATCAGCACTGGATACTGTAATGTCTCTTTTTCTTCAAAGTAGTTGTTGATTTCAACATGTGTTATATTGTTGGTTCTCTTAAACTGTTTATAAGCTCTACACATGCATGAGTCTCTACATGTATATCTATCTTTTCTGTATTAGAGGGAAAAACAAAACAAAGCAAGACAAAACAAAACAATTCCTAGAAAAGCATGAAGCAAAAAGTCATATAAAACCACAATATAAGGTGATCTACAATGGTTACCATGGTATCTCAGCAATGTATAAGAACATTAATAAAAAGGAAGCATTGGAGACATTATAAGACTTCAAAAGCAAGTAATAATCAAACCAGAGTGGGTATCTTAGTGAATCTTGTCATCTTCAGTGTAGTTGCCTACACTCTTACACTTGATGCTATCAATCATAACAGATTTGAATAAAATTAGTCAATACAAAATAGCAGTCTAACAAACCAGATTCAAGTAAGATCAGTCATAATAAGACAGTGTAAGTTATACAGGGCTTCAGATTAAGTTGATAGGAAATTAAGGATGATTACCATAATATGTCCTCTTATTTTTGGGATAGCTGACCATGTCCTTAAGTCTAGTGTAAGTAGACAAACTGGAACAGCATGTAATCCATCCAAGCAGAGTGATGAGAATAATGTAGATTTTAAATCTTGTTACCCAATTAACAATATCCTCTGCCTTCCTTTTTTAGACAGTTCCTCTCCTTTCATTCCCATAGGATGCACTACTTCTTTTGGGTCCCACTGCCTCCCTATATAGAGCATCTCAATGGACCCTATCTCCTGATCTACTCTGCCTGTTTTTCTCTCTGTTAATGTTTCAAGGCCATCTATACTAGAGATTACAGCCAATATTCTCTGCCTTATTTCTGCTATTCTGTTTTTCTGCCATTGGTTGTCTATTTTTCTGTTCCACTCCACTGTCTGCCCCGTTCACTGAAGCCTCTCTGCCATTGTTCCTGAAATGCTCGTATTCTTTTTCTCTCTTTCTAGAACGTCCTTCAGTATTTTTTGTAGGGTTGGATTGGTGGTCACAAATTCTCCCAGTTGCTCTTTGTCATGGAAGCATCTTGCTTCTCCATTAATTTCTAGAGAGAGTTTTGCAGGATACATCAATCTGGGCTGGAGGTTGTTCTCCTTCAGGGCTTGAATTATGTCACTCCAAGCTCTTCTTGACTTGATGGTCTGTGTCGAGAAGTCTGCCGGGATTTTGATGGGTTTTCCTTTATAGGTGATCTGTTTCTTTTCTCTGATGGCTTTTAATATTCTGTTCTTATATTGAATTTCTAGGATCTTGATTATTATATGTCTAGGTGTAGCTCTGTTTTGGTTATAGGTGGCTGGAGTTCTGTATGCTTCATACATCTGCATATTATTTCCTTTTTCTATGCTTGGGAAATTTTCCTTAATGATTTCTGTGAATAGCCTTTGTAATTCCTCTGTTTTGACTCCTGCTTCTTCATTCACAGGCTTTATTCTTAAGTTATAGATCCTCTTGTTGTCCTCTAGTCTTTCTTTGGTTACTGCCTGCTCCCTTGTTATTTTTAAGAGATCTTCCCTTTCATAATCACGCATTGCAAGACTGTGTTCAATTTTTAATAGACTTTGGTTTCTTTCAAGCAGTTTTGCCAGCTTTCTATGGAGTCTTTAGTTTCCTGATAATCTCTTTGAATCTGCTTCATGAATTCAGGAGTTTTTTAATATTCGTCATTGAATGTTTCTCTCCTTTTGTGTTCCTCCATTCTTCTGTCTGTGTCTTCTTAAGAGGTGCCCAGCCTTTCTTTTATTAATCTACTTATCTCCTGTTTAATTTGCATTAATATTTCAGTTTTGATCTTGTTTATGAGGTCCCAAAGATATCTCTTTATGTCTGCTGCCACTGTGTTTGATATTGCATGTTTGCTGCCCTCAATCTCTTTTGTATTTACCTCTCCTGGATCAATATTCTCAGGGTTGGGTGCTGGGGTTTTTTTCTTATTTCTCTCTCTCGTCATGTTTTTGGTTCCTTCCATAAAAGTGTATAGTGTAATTCCCAGCCCCTTTTCTTGTTGGTTAGGGTTCTTCTGGAGCATGCAGGCTAGGGGCTTCTGCCCTCTGCAGTCCGCTATCAGAGATTGAAGTTCAAGCAAGGGCAGTGTGTGCTGGCTCCTCCCCTCCAGGCCAGTCAACCTTTGTGGGCCTTCACTGTGTCAGTGTGCACTGTGCTCAGGGAATTAATTTGTAGGGACCCACTGGGTTCTGGCCAGGGACATGGCCCAATCCAAGCAGATCCCACCAATCCGCTCGATGAGGGGAGCAACCAACTGAAGCCACTTCCTTAAGGAGTTAGGGCTGTCCTGCCGAAATCCAACATGTCATCCAGTTGGTTGCCTCTTTCCCATGGGAGGGTCTTATTTCCATCACTCACCACGTGTTGATGCAGGTCCCTGAGAACTGCTGGGCTCCCCGACCTTTGACCTCAGCGCAGCTGCGGCGAATTCCCAGTGCCTCTGGGTGGGTCACGTGCAGGGCCAGTTCCGGGCGAGCCATGCGCAGGGCTGTTCAGCTCCAGGTCCGGGCTGCTCAAGCCAGTTGCATCGGTGATGTTTGGTTGGTTAGGTTGGTCTCGGGCAAGAATTCAGGCGGCTCGGGGAGAGCGCCTTGCTCGCTGATCTTAGCTTCTCTAATGGTAGCCCCGGGACCTCGTATTCAAGCAGTTTTTTTCACTTTTGTTTCTTCCTGGGTTGAGAGATTCCATCTCCCTCTGTTTGGGTCTCTCCAGGGTATTCTATTCTGGCATTTGAGTTGTCTCTTTCAGAGAGGATCCCTATCCTGCTACCTCCTGGTCTGCCATCCTTGGAAACTCCAGTCTCTATTTTCTTATATTGCATTTGGAGCAGGCAAAAACAAATTTATTTTCTACTCATGCTGTAGGACTTTTGCTTAATTTTAGTATATTAGTTTGTAATATAAATAGCAGGAATCAATGAACTTTCTATGCATTTAACTGTGTAAATAAAAGCAATTTAACAAATTAATTTCTATTAACATTTCTTCAGGAGAATGTTCACAGTGCAATCAAAGGTAGTATCAATTCAGGCAGAAACTAGTTCTATTTGGGAAAACAATTTTCCAGTTTGCCGTAGTATTGTAAAACAGGTTATCTAATTACTTAACTTGTCAGAGTGAGCTCAAGAATTTAACTACTTGTTTCAGACTTCAGGTCTTGTGTTTATTACTGTCTTTATCACCTTGGACAGATCACTTGACACAAATGCCTTAATTTTTTGAATCAGCAAAATGAGACAAATTAAGAGCAGTACTTTCTAGGGTTGTTTGTCAAATGAATTAGTTTGTTTTTGTAAAGCACTCTAAATAACACCTGATGCATAGTCAGCACCAAACGTTATTAGTACTGCAATTTTGAGATAAGGCTCTTAGAGTGCTAAAGTCACTTTAGTTACCATTAGTACCTAGAAAAAAATAGATTAAATCTTCCTAATATGTATTGTGACTTTAAAATGTTTCTAATTTTAATAGTTGTTATCAATATATATTTGATGATCTAGTAACTAAGTCCCTTCCACATAAGAAGTGTGATTCCTTTTTGTCACAACACTCACCAAATATAGATCATATGTTGTCTTCCCAACTTTTGGAATATTTTGTTCCCAGAACAGTTTTTAAAGAGACCTTTTTTTTAAAAAAAAAAAAAAAACATTATGCTAAGGGCATAGCCTAAGGGCATGATCTCTAACTTTTGATACAAATCACCACAAACACATAAGAAAATTATACCTGTGTATTACTCAGTATGATATGTTCTCAGGGTTACATGTCACATTAAGGTACCACATTTCTCAGTCATGTAAAATGCAAATCTTTGTGGAAAGGTAGTAGCAAAGAACTGTGCAGCAGTGGTGAACCTGTGGTGCATAAGCCCAGCAGGCACCCAGAACCTTCTCTGTCACACGCCAGCCAAGTCACCGCACCACTGCCATGCATCGGACAACAGCACAGAGAAGCTTGCCAAATGCATGCAAACTTTGACCCTTCTGTAAAAAAGCTGTTTGTGTCATTGAAACTCTGTTATTGTGTTTTCCTTTTAAGACAAAATATTAGTTAATGTATGAGTTACTTTTTTTTTCTAACTAAAACTTCAGTATTCAGGTTGGATTGCAGTGTTGGTACTCTGTGATAGATAAATGGGTTTTGAGTTGCAGTTTGGGCACTCAAAAGATTCACCACCACTCATCGAAAGAATCAAAAAAGGATGCCTGCTGGAGCTACTTGTAGAGATTTCTCTGAGAGGCACTCCCTTCCTGCTCATAGCTCTGCCTGGAACTCACTAGAAAAGGGATTCTGCAGCTTTTCTTTTTTTTTTTTTTTTTTTAGGAACCAAATGAAGTGGGATAACATGCATGTACCTTTGGCTAAAACTGAATGCTATGGAATTGTTTCAGGAAAGGTCAACTTGTATTGGAAAAGGTTCACTATATCTGTTTATTTAGATTTGATTATCATCTTTTGCAGTTGTTTGTATTTCTTTAGTAAAATTGTTCTTTGGTTTAGCACCTGTTCATCAAATCCAAAGTGTCAATGCTGTTTTTAGCCTGTTATCTTTCTCGTTGTCACAATTTCTTGATTTTTATCTGTCTGTGAAATTCGTAACCTTCTTGGATCTCTTCCTGTGGACTCTTGGCTCTCTTCCTGAGAGGGTCATTCTCTTTGGTGATTTTTTATTTTATTTTGTCAGCTCCTTGAAAGATAAGAGTGTCTATGGTTCTGTGTGAACTCCCTTTGTGTATAGAAACTTGACCTAAGTACTGTAATAGAAGTGTTTATATTCAGAATTTAGGTTGGTAAAAAGACTGTGATAATGTTAGAGACAAGTATGAAAATGGAAATACAAAATAAATCACTCATAAAGCATCTCACAAAAGATAGTATAATGATTTCAGAATAAATGTGAGAATTAGAATTTTTTGTATCCAGCTAGCACTATAATTATAATTTCGAGTGCATAATAAACCTTATATTTAAATTACATTCCCTTTAGGAAGTTTAAATTGGGATCCTTGTAAAATTCTGACTTGATTCGGTTGCAAATGCTAATTAGAGAACTTTTTGTTGTTTAGAAGTCAGTTTGGCTATACCAATCCAATGTCTTTTCTAGAAAATGTAACAGTAGAAATGTATATATAATTCAATAGAAACATATTTTTAAAAGCACTTTTTGTTTTATAATATCATTTAATCCTTAAGCTCTTGAATTATAATATTTAACTTACCCATACGTAATAAAAAAGAAACTTTAAAATTTACTTTAAAAAAAGAAACTTTAAAATTTTTTTATTAAGAAATGTTGTATAAGTGATTATAATTTTGATCTAATCTTATATACTGATAAATTTGTAGACTATGATTAAAAATCAATGCTTGTTCACTATAAGACATAGAATAAAGACAAGTATAGAGAATAAAATTTAAAATTTTATTTTTAATTCCACAATGTTGATACAGTTTTAATAGTTTCATGAATTTCATTTATCTTACGCATGAAATTTTGGCTCTTGCACTTTAAAGTCAACATTAGCTCTTCTTTTGTCATTAGTTATCTTAAAATATACCTTAAGTTACATTAGAAACATAAACTATTCCATTATTTAAGTCAAATTTTAAAAATTTCTAATAGCTCTATAATATTATTTTCTTTGTCCCTTATTTGTAGCTTTAAGCTGTTTTTAAATTTTCATTATTCTAAATATGTTTTGGCATATAAAGAAATAACTCTAGAAGTTAAATTATTGATCAACAGGTGTGATAATGTTTAAGTGTCTTGATATGAACAGACCAACTGATTTCCAAAAAATATTTTTAAATTTATAGTTTTACCAGTAATATATATCAGTATTAATTTCAATTTAGTTCTGCAGTATAAAAATATCAATTAAAAAAAACTTTGGCAACTGGAAAATGGTCATGATTCAAAATGCATGCATGCTATGTGCATGCATGTGTGTGTGTATGTGTGTTATAGTTGGTGAGGGTTTGAAAATTTTGAATCCCAACAAAACATTGAGCCAATTCAAATATTTTACCTTTAATGCCCTTCTGTCTAAGGGATAATTAATAACTTCCATTTCTATATCTCTATCCATAGTTTTTTGGAGTAATTATAATTTTGAACTGAATGAAAAACTCTTCATCTCAGAATGTGTTACTTTCTACCTGGGAAAATTTGTTTGCAGAGGTATTTCACACATGCCACATGGCCTTCACCACTGGGTACCTTGGCATTGAGAGTCAGTGTCGATGCTTAAGGAATATCTGGGAGATATAGTAAAGAATGAATAAATGGACAAATCTGTGAATAAGACAGTATTATCAAAGTGAGCTTCCACTGCCTTGTTTTGAAAAGGGAATATGACATATACAAACCAATAGGGATAAATTTATATAATATCTGCTAATAGGTTTATAAAACCAGTACTTAAATCTTTTAATATGACAGTATCACACTGCTGTGCTGACTGTGCACATGAAATTCCTTAATGACCTTATAGAATCATATCACTTAGAAACATTAATTTGTCACTCAATAATGCAGTTAAAAGGTGATAAAATTGTCAAGTTTCAGAATATATCACCATTGGATTCAGACAATCTCAGTTCAACAAGGTATTTTCTAAATCATCTTGACCACGTATTTTAACCTCATTGAGTGTCAGTTTCATTATCTGTAAAATGGGAGATTTCAGTATATAATTTCAGGTGTGCTGTGAGTATTGTAGCATTAGAAGGAATATATAAACTTCATAACTTCCTGATTGGCACATGCTACATTGTTGAAATGGTTGATAATGTTATTTTTGTTGCTAAAAGATGTGAACTTACCTCTAATATAAATAACCTATTCCATTTGAGCTTAATCCTACTCACCTGTCATTTTAAATGCGAATTAAACGGAACTCCTTCAATGTGGCCTGATTTGACTAAGGGTGTAGCCTTCCTCTGCACTTCAGAGCACCATTCAGGCCTTGATTTCTTTTCTCTCTCATGGTTTCTTTCTGGCTACGCCTCAGGGAACAAGAAGGATTTAAGTTACTAAATGAGCTTGCCTTTTGTCTTGTTCATCTTACATTGTTATTCAATTAAAAATATTCTGATGATGCTGCCTCCCACAGAAAGGCCACATCAAAAGGTAGAGTTCACCAAAAATAATACACACTTTTTCCAAAGACACAAACAGTTCCTTGAAAAGGATGTCATACTGTAATTTGTTTTGTGAATTCTATAAACCACAGACCATTTACTTAGGGTAAAATCTGACCTTTCTTTTTCCTTCTTTTTCTGTCTCTAAAGCTCCTTAGAAGAAATACAAAGGCTAACACGGTGTGTGTGTGTGTGTGTGTGTGTGTGTGTGATTTAATTGGAGTACTAAATTTCATTTTTAGGTCGGGTCCTTTGGCTTCATATAATGATATTTTAGGGAACTCGATCACTTGTGCAAAGACCAAAGAGAGGCTCATTTGAAACATTACAAAAAGAATATTCTGTGCTGCTCACAGGGTGATGGGAAATGCAATATGTGTACTAAGCTCCTCATTGCACCCCACTGAAAGTTTAGAAATCCCTATGACTGATTTGATGGGAGTAAAATCTCTTTAGGGATTTTTTTGGATAAAGAAAGTAATAACAAGAAATGGGCACATAATTAAGTTTCCAAAGTTCATGTGTCATAAGCATCTTATTGTCCCTCTAGAGGGAAAACAGTATGGACTTAGGTAGACTTTTTTTATACTATGAGCCCATTTATGAAAGCAAAAAACCCAGCCATCCCAAATTCCCTGTACAAATCTCTGCTATTTCAGTTACAAGCACTTTTTAACTGTCATTTGGTTCTATTTTCTATTCGTTATGGCACTGTTTTACAACCACTAGGTTGCTATAGAAATAAAAATAAACAAAGATTTGGAAAGATACATGTCATAGGAGCTTATTCTGCCTCTCTTGCTCAAATTGTGTGGGTTATGTTCTTTGAATATGCTTTCTTCCTTGATTTTCCAGTTGGTCTTCACTTAAGGAAACAAAGTGGAAACATTGTGTTCTGTCTTCCTAAATTCTTATGTTCTCTAAGAATAAATTGGACTGAATTTTTTAAAAAATACAAATAAACACAGAAAAGAAAGCAGGAAGACAGGGAAGAAGAGTAACCAAGACAGACATAAGAGAAATTAAACTCATAGCTCCCTTCAGAGATGTGGACCACATGTCTCTGTGGGTGCCCACTATAACTATAAGAAAAAGGGGATCTACTCTGACAGTTTTGTAGGGGTTCAGGTTCAAGAAAGAACAGTTTTAGTATATTTTGCTGGAGAAACCAGCAGCCACCAGGGCTCAGCACTGGTTATGTAAGATTCAGAGTTTTGCTAATTGGTTAGTGACTGAACCAGGGTTGGACCTCTGCTCCATTTTAGCCCTGAGCATTACAGATTTGAAGAACTGACTTTATAATGCTTATAAAACTACAGATGTAAGACCATCTGTGAGTCACTGGGCCCACATTTGGAATCATAACAAAGTATTTCTTAAGAACCATTGATGTGGAATTATTGCCACACTTTTGGCATATTAAAAAACATGATATTTATATACTTTCATATAATAATGACTGAGAAAAACATATATAAACATATTTACATGTGCATATACATTACATTTTATGTTTATCAGCAAAGGAATGTTTATTCTAATGACTTTTTTATTCTTAAATCACTTCTAGAACTCCTAAGAACATCTCAGAATTTCCTGATTCTGATGTGTCAATTGTTTTCTAGGCAACATTTCACTACCAAGTTCAACAAAAGGAAAATTTGTGAATTTTATAGCATTGTGTTTATATTTTAATATATCTTACATATATACACATATAAGCTATATATGTTCATACTGTTAATCAGAAAAAATTCATTTTGACAGATAACCAGTCTTACAATTTTGTCCTGCTTTCTATGTGAAAGTGTAGAATTTTAAGAGAGCCAACAGCATTTTAAATTTAGAAGAATACCAATATGTTAATATGAGTATAATAATCCACTAGTGGTATCCTAAGGTCAAGATGAGATGTACTCATAAGGTTTCATCTCCCAACTCTTATTTCAGAGACACAGTGGGCAATATTTCTGAATTGGTCAAATATTACTGGCTACCTGACACATGTTAAGCAAAGAAAGTTCCTGACTGCCTTCAAGTATTCACTTTTTTTAAGCACTGACTTCTAAGCTTAGCACTGGCATTTTAATGTACTAAAACAATATAAATTACTGAATGTCATCTTGAAAACTCTTAACTGAAAGAATGAACTTTCTGGATTATAATATATTGAATATATATGAATGTACACACATATTTCTAGTTAGAATATAATTATAAATAAGTGCTATTTGTACATAGGTTCCTTATTTTTATCAAAGATTCATTCCTTTCAAAAAAAGAATACTGTAATTATAATTTTAATGTAGCAAAGCAATTAAAAACTTGCTAAATGTCACATTTAGAACTCCATTCTCTGTAGAAATGGTAATTCTTCTATAGCTCATGTAAACTTTATTCTTAGAGTGATGGAGTTTGCCCTCCATCCTAGAGTCCAGAGATCAAAAGGAAGGAACACATCAGAATCCATCTGAAAGGATCAGGAGATATAACAATGATGTTGAGCAAAATGGATATCAAGATTCAGGCAATGGCTTTTCTTAGCAAATGCAACAGAAAGAAAATGAGAAAGAAAAATGTCCTTTAGACACCTTTGGAATCTAAAGCAATCATAGTATATGAGAGCTGTGTCTGACTTTAGAGCTCATCCAGAATTTTCCTCTGATCATTGAATAATTGAGGCAACTAAGGCACTTTAGTAAATTCATGCAACTGGAGGCAATGACAAGAACACAAACTGACTGTATTGAGTTAGAGTCCAGGCATTTTCCCACCCCACTAAAATTTCTACACAGAAGCCATGGAATTCAGTTTTGAGATGGCATTAAGTAGAAAACGTTGTTGAATTTTACCACCTTCTTAAAGACATTTGAAGAAAGACCATCATTACCCTGTCTTTCTTGCTTATAAAATGTTCCAGTGTACATCAAAGCAAGATGGTTGGAAAGTGATGTTTTCCTCTGCACTGACAGAATTCCTATTTTAATAGATTAATTTGTCCAAACACAAAGAACTGGGCACTGAGAAACATAGTTGCATCATTGAACAACAGGTCAAAGATAAATGAAAGTTCGTTTTGAGCAGAGTTATGGAGACAGAGAAAAGCTATATAGGAACAGGAAAAGAAAATAAAACATTGTAATGTATAGAGAAATATAAGTTGCATTCTATAGATATCACCTATGAAGATTTGGAAGTCTTTTTGTTAATGTTATTTATAGATTAAAAATGAATATGTATTTGAATATTCTGATACCTTTCATCCCTATTTTGCTGTTTCTGGGAACCTGTTAGGAAGTTTTATAACCACCCAGATAGGGGAGGAAAGAATGCTATTCTGATATTTATACTCAAAGCAAAAGCTCATATACAGTGAAACAAGAGAAATGTGAATTTATAAGAGTATCATAAGAAGAAAGAATATATTTATGTCTATTATAAGAGCATTTCAGGCAGAAAGTATCACCGGCATAAAATCCCTAGGGCCGCTGTGAATAATGTTGCAGTGTACATGGGAGTACATATTTCTCTTTGAGATCCTGACTTTAGTTCTTTTGGAAAATTCTTCACGAGCGGGATTGCTGAATCATATGATACGGATAGTATATAACCTTTAAGTGTTTTGAGGACAACAAATGCTGTTTTTACCAGTTTTCATTCCAACAGTGTACAAATATAATAGCATTTCTCTACATCAAACAACTGAAGTGCCTGTAAAAGGATGGATAGAGAAATAAAGAAAATGTAATGTTCACATAAAATGAAAGATTATTTAGCCTTAAAAGATAAAGAAATGTTACCATATGAGATATGAATCTTGAAGACATTCTGCCTGATGCAGTGGGCCAGTCACAACAAGACAAATACTGTATGATTTCACTTATAAGGTATGATCCAAAAATATGGCACCTATGTATGTTAAAAAATTATTAATGTAAAGACACACTGCCACTAACCCCCTGAAAAATACAGTACTCTCCTTTCTCTCTGAAAACACTTGTCCCATCATTCTTGTAACTTTCTGAAGCAGTTCCTGAAGTTGTCTGTAGTATCTTTCCCTTGCCTTCCTGTGGCTGCCTCAGAGTTCTCAGTTTAAAATGTTTGTGTCCCATGATCCTTTGGACTTTGGGGAAGAGCTGGAAGTCTCATGGTGCTCAACTGGTGAGTAAGGTGGATAAAGAGAAACTGAAATACTTTCATCTGACAGAAATTGTTGGAAATGCCTCAAATTGATTCTTGATATTGAGACATTCACAAAAAAGAAACTCAAGGAAGAGGACTTCCTGAAATGCTTCAGAAAGGGGCAAGAGTGGTGGAATAAGTGAGTTCAAAGTCAAGGAGAGTATTTTGAGGGACTAATGGTGTCTTTTACTGTAATTTTTAAAAAAATGAACAATCACCATGTTGTTCAGTCACATTTTGCATATAAAGTATCTAAAATAATCCAAATCATAGAAAAAGAATATAATAGTGATTACCAGGGGATAGGGGAGAGGAAAATGGGAAGTCAACTGAATAACTTACTTAATGCATAAACAGTTTGAGTTTGGGAAGATGAAAAGTTTTAGAATTTGATGATAGTTGCATAAATGTAAGTACATAATTCCATTGAAATGTATACATTAAAACAGTTAAATGATGTGTTTTATGTTGTGTACATGTTACTATGATAAAGATTTTTTAATTGTTAAAAAATTCCTTTGGCTGGATATGGTTACATACGCCTATAATCTCAGCTTCTGGGATGAGGTAAGTTTTCAGATGTATTTTGAGTGTAGACAATCATTATTTCCCAATGGATTTGCTATGGGTATGTGACAGATTAAGGGTGTCACCAAAGATGGAAAATTGCAACAAAAACAGAAAGTGGCATGTGGTAAAAGAGAGAATGTGTGTGTGTGTGTCTGTGTGTGTGTGCACGCACGTGCATGTGTTGTGTAATGAGATGTAAGGTGAAGGTTAAAAAAGAACAGGACTTTTTCAGTTCAGAGCTGGTAGCACTGGAGGTGAACAACAGCTGCCCTGGGTGCGCTGCAGGTCCCCAGCACCAGCTCTCGCCCACAGACACCTGTGGTCATAACCCTTTGTCTAGAGCCTTCCCACTGGTCCAGCGGTGCGTGACATACCAGGATGTCCTGAAGCACCACAGCCCAACAGCTGGGTGGAATCTGCTTTCAAGTATTGTTGTTTAATGCTTGGCCTTAGACATTTGTTTAAGTGTGGACTGTCATAAAGAGTTTCCCTTGAAAGTGTCTTTCCCTGGTCCTTCATGCACAGATATATGCAAAGGAATGGGAAAATGGATATAATGTAATAGGCACTTTTGTTTATGTAAAAAAAATCTAAAAAGAGCAGAAATCCTTGTGCCATTTGAAAATGTGTAATTTTATAATCTGATGTTTTAAGCCATGACTTACAATTAGACTATAAAGAAAAATGTAGGTTTGGGTTTGCACCTATAATTCCTGCATGTATGATTATAACATGCCATCATAAATTATACAAGTAATCAAAACCTACTGTCCCAGAGGTGACATAAATCAGACCATGGCACTGCCTTCTCAAACCTTTCAGATTTTGCTCTTGTTTGAAATGAAATCAAAATGACCTCCAATGCTCTCCATGCACTGTCTTTTTTGCCATGCTTTTGACCTTGTTTCCTACAATTTTCCCTTTCATGAACTTTGTGACAGCCACAATGACATCCATGTGAAGCTCTGAATACACCAAAGACCCTGAGGACATTTGCCCATGCCATCCCCGCAGGCAGCTGTGCTCCCCAAAACTGCTTGTGACTTGCCTCTCATTCTATATGATGCTGTTCTCAGCTCCATCATCATCACCTCAGAGGGACCCTCTTGTTTAACCATATCTGAACCACACCCATGACTTTCTATATATTCCACTTTGTGTGTAGTACTGGGAATTGAACCCATGGTCTTCACACTGAGTCTTCACATCCTCAGTCCTTAAAAAAAAAACACATTTTTTTTATGAGACAAGTTCTCACTAGAGCACTAAGTTTCCCAGGCTGGGAATTTATAATCCTCCCATCTCAGCCTCCAGTGTTCTGAGATTGTAGGCATGTGCTACCATAGCTGGTTTATAATTTGCTTTTCTCCCAAGCTCATACTATGTACCTGCCTGACTGTTTGTTTTTATACTGTCTCTATCCCCTGTTAAAACATAAACTATGTAAAAGCAAGAGATCAGGGACTTTACCTGAACCATGACCTACACAGTATCTCACGTGTGTCACAAGTAGTTGGTAAAGATTTGTTGAGTAAAAAGAGCGAATAGGTTGAACCTCATGGCACATTTGTACAGTTGTCCACTCTCCAACTCTTGGAACAGTTGCCAACAGCCCTGTTCCTTCCTTCCCAGATTTCTAAACAGTAGACTCTCTGGTCCTGTTCCAGACACTCGGAGCTTGGGGTCTCCTTGCCTTACAACTTCCTCTTCCATTGCTGCCTCCTAGGCACTGTTGTCCCAGTTATAGCAAACAACTTTTCATGCCCTTTCAAGTTTCTTTGCCTTTGACCTTGCTCTCCATGGCAGCATTATCTCCCTTACCTTTTTCCCTGGAAACCTCCTACCTTAATGTCCACACTCATTTGTCTTCTTCCCTCTGGTGGAATTTATATTGTTTCTTCCCTGATGGTTGCCCACTTTTTGTCTCTAAGTGCATCGTGTATGCCTGAGTATTTACTAGGCCGTACTGCAAAGTCATATGTCCCTCTTTGTCTTCTAACCCTCAACCTCCTTGTGGGCAGAGGTATAATTTATTTGTATCTGTGAATCCCTGTTCCATCCCACTGCTTCCCAAAAGCACGGGCTCAGTAAATGTCTACTGAAGGAAAACAACAATATTGGTAGGTGAGTCTATGGATTAAGATGCTTTGAAATGCTTTCAAATAGGGATTTCAGACTGTGGAGCTAAGCCTTCAATTCCTTAAAGCCAAAACAGATCTCCTAAGTTGATCTGTTCTTGCAGCTGAGTGTGTCAAATGAATGGGTTGCAACTTACACGGTTTACTGTGGACATGTCAGAGTGGGGCATGTGAAACCGCTCATGTGGTTCTTGAGAACACCGCTTCACTTGACTCAGTGAAGTCAATGATTTGCCCATTGATTAGAGATGAAATCCTTCCAGAAGCCTTATTCCAACTAAAGAAGTTCAGAATTAGAAGCACTTACTCCAGATCTCATGGAAAGATATTCCAGATGACCATAGGGTATGTCTACCTTTGTTAGGAGTAGTATCCTTTTATTTTCATAAGGTCATAATACTCTTGGTAGACTGGGATTCACCTGGAGTGGAGACATGCAAAGAAGAAGAGGGAAGTTTGCTTTTCAAACAAGAGCATGCCGGAATCATGCATGGTCAGAGGAAGACAGAAAAAGCATATATGCTGTGAGCATTACTTTAATCCTTTGTTTTCTAATAAAGGAATATCTATACAATTCATTACTGGACCTTCTCCATTCTCTTGTGGTATGCAAACTATTTTGTTATACATCAGTTTCTTTGATTTATTCACAGAAGTACATTCTGAAGTAAATGTTTTCAGAAAGGATGTGTTGTAATTAAACACCTGAATCCTTACATGACAAAATATTTTTATATATTTTGCATGATGGCTGAAATTAGAATCAACGTTTAGAATTGACTCTCCTAGGTTGTAGATCCCTCATTGTTACTGATGGGGGCTTTTCTGTCAATATAATTTTCTATTTCTGTATATGTGTGTGTGTGTGTGTGTGTGTGTGTGTGTGTGGTGTGAAGGATAGAGCCCAGAACATTCTTACTGAGCTGTATCTCCATTCCTTTAAAATTTTTTTAAATTTTAAAAGTATTTTTTATTTTTTTTAGAATTTTGAGAGAGGTTCTCACTAACTTGCCAAGTTGCTAAGTTCAGGCTGGGGTTAAGCTTCTAATCCTCCTGCCTCCTGTGTCAGAGCATTGGGAACATTGTTCTCAAGATGAGCCACCTGAGCATTGCCACCATGCCCAGTGTATCCTTTTCTTTAACAAAGCGGCAATCTGAGTATTTTTCATGGTAACAAGCATAGAGCAAGGGTAATTAAAGTATTGAGATATAGTCTGGTGTTCACAGCTGACTGAAACTTTCTTGATTTCTTGTTTTGAGTGTTTCCCCTTTGCCCTTCATGATGGCCTCTTCCTCGGTAGGGTTCCGTCGGGCAGAGTCTCCTCTCTCTTCCGTGATCCTCTCAATGGCATGGACGGGGAGTAGCTTTCTTTTTGTTTCATTTTTTCAGTATACTCCAAGTCAATTTCCCTCTTCTGGAATTTGTTAAAAATCTCTGTTGAGAACTCTCCCATTTCCTTTTTTTTTTTGTGTGTGTATATATATGTATATATGTATATATATATATATATATATATACATATGTACTCAAATATACACATAATATATATACATATATGCATAATACATATTAGATATATGTATATATACTAAATATATATATTAGATATATGTATACCTATATCTCTCTACATATAATATATATCTGTATATGTTAAACCTGATGCTTAACATTTTTTTGAAATAATACTGGAATTACAGAAAAATTGTCAAAATAATGGCATCCTTATATGTTTGACACACCCCGGATCCCTCTATGCTAAAAATATAGCCAGTAATCACGTAAAAATTAAGACATTAATATTTGTACAATGCCATTAGCTAAATTATAAAAATTGTGCAGGACTGCAGCTTTTCCTCTAATCTCTTTTTTTTTCTTTCCAACAATCCCATTCCTACACTCAGATGCCAAACTTCCATTGGCCTCCTCTAATCTTTGGCAATCCCTTAGTCCTTTTTGGTTTTCACTACAGTGACTTTTGGAAACCATTGGTAGATAACTTTGTTAAATTGCTCTTGGGTTGTTTCCCTGATGTTTTCTGATTATTAGGTTTAAGGTTATTTATTTTTAGCAAGAATACTCCAGAACAGAACTATCTTTTTTAGCACATCATATCTGGATTATTGTTGCTGATGTGTCATATCTCTGGAAATATTAACCTTGTTCATTTCATTTAGGTGATGCCTGCAACTTCCTTCACTATAGAGTTTTTTTTTCCTTTTTTTCCTTTCTTCATAACATCTTGTGGAAGATATATTGGTATTAAACATATATGTTGATCCTCCAAGTTCTGCCCATTAATTTTGTATCTATCTATGAATTTAACTCTATCAACTATTTCTGTCTTCAATGGGGGATTTTCTATTTCCTTCAGTTCTTCTACACATATTAGTTGATTGTTCTCTATAGGAAAGAGATTCTTGCTCTCCTCTTTATTTATATATAATACCATGACCTCATGGATACTTACTGAATTCTATGGATTCTAACCCAATACTCTTATTATGTATTTTGTTCCTAAAATTGTTCTGTTTTAGCCATTGGAATCTCTTTTGCATTAATTCATATGCCCCACTGACACATCCTTACCTTTTTGTGAAAATTTTGTTGCTCTCTGTCACCATAAAATGTCCCAGAGACACCTTGTATATTTTGAGATGCAGTCCTGAAATCAACCACTTTGCCAAGAATCATTGGATCTTTTTGTTGGACATTAATGTTAGAAAACATTATCTTGACAGAGACTGTGTTCTTTGTGACCGAAGTGTCATTAGTTTTAGAAAATTTATGCTAGGCCATGCATAATTATAAAAGTAACATTATTTCTTTGTGCATATTAAAAAACCACAAATTCATAAACGTATTCCTACCCTGTGCCCCCAGATATGAGACCAATCTGGAAAGTAACCAGCCTTGAAAAGAGCAAAGTGCCAGCCCCAATCAGCCTATCCTTGCCTTGCCTGCCTTCACTATTGTCTTGCTTGGGGGCTACTCTGAAAGCCAGGTCTTATTTCACAGAAATTCTGCATATTTTCTCTTGCATGGGCTATTGAGAAAGATGAGTAGCAAACAGATACGCTTTGTTTGCCATCTTTAAGTAGAAAGGCAAATTCTGTTGAAAAACTAAATGAATGCCTCCAGGACTTGATGTCAGAAAAACTGCATTGTTTTTCCTACTCATTCTTTTGAAACGTTTTTCTAACTTTCAATCACTGTCTTAGTCCATTCTGTGTTGCTTTAATAAAGACTAGATAATTATTATAGAAGTAGAATTACTTAGCTGATGGTTCCAGAGGTCTAAGATTGTGTTGGCAACATCATGTGGGGGCCTCTGGGCAGTGTCATAGCATGGTGGAAGGGCAGCAGGCATACAGAAGATGGAGAAAGAAAAAGTGAGACAATCTCATCCTTTAATGGGGGTCATATTACCATGATAATGTGATTAACTCACTCATAGCCTAATCATCTCTTAGAGACCCTACCTCTTCATTACAAAGGTGATCGTGAGAACCTTCCGACAACGTATACCCAGTTCTTTTAAATCAGTGTCAATCTAGATTGACTAAATAGACTGAAGACACTTCCATGAGAACTCCAGAAATAAACTGTCAAATTTTAAAAATCTGTGGATTTAATTTCATCCATGTATCAGAGAAGTGGGCAAGGGCATATTTAATATCAACAGTAGGAAAATCAGTAAGATTCACTACAAAATTGAACATGGCTTTGCCAAAACAAGTGTTTACAGCATAGCAGACATTCATTATATACTTGTTGAAAGGAACGACCCTCACCAATGTCACCTTTTGTAAGTATCTGTTGTCATATGTCTTTTGTTTAATAGAAAATTCATGACAAATTTTGCATTATAATTTCACATAGATTTATACCAGTAATGCACAGCTATGTCCCTGAACAAACATCTATTACTATGATACAATTCTAGATATATATAATTTTAAGTGGGAGGAGTCTATTAGGTAACGTATTTCAAAAGTTTCCATCACTTTCTTATTTTCTGGACTGAATTCACTGTATAATATTAGTCTTGCAAGATGGAGCATTTTGGCTCACCATCACTGATCATTCAAGAAATGCAAATTAAAACAACATTGAGATATCATCTCACACCAGAAAGAATAGCTGTCATAAAGAAATCAGCTGATAACAAATGGTGGCGAGGCTGTGAGGGAAAAGGAACACTGCTCCACTGTTGGTGGGAGTGCAGACTGGTGGAACCACTATGGAAATTAGTATGGAGAATTCTCAGAGGACTACGATTGGAAGCTCCATTCAACCCAGCTATTCCCCTCCTGGATATTTTCCCAGAAAAACTGAAAAGTTCATATGACAGTGATATATGTGCACCCATGTTTATAGCAGCACAATTTGTGATAGCTAAATCTTGGAAACAACCAAGATGCCCATCAACTGCAGACTGGATGAAAAAGATGTGGTATTTTTATACAATGGAATATTATTCAGCTATGAAGAAGGATGATCTTGCGGCCTTCATAGGCAAATGAAGACAACTTGAGACTATCCTCATTAGTGAAATAAATAATCATATTTATATATATTACATTGTGTCTCTAGTGTAAAAAGTATTAAGAACTGTAGGAGTAATAAAACCCAAAATGCATAGTTGCTACTATAAAAAAGGAAAAGAAAGTGTTCTAAAGAATATAACTGCATGTATGTTTAAGTGTGTAAGATGGATGACCATATTACAGTTTTTGCTAGATTGTTGAGCAGAACTGTCAACAGTCTCACTGTTTGAATGTCTACTTTGTATGCTTTAATTTTGTAACTTGAACAGCTATTTCCAATATGACAGTATGTAACATATCAAGTAGTAATTACTTAGTGCTTTGTTTTGTTGTTCTTTTCTTTTTTTCCTTTGGAATTTTGTATTGTTGCTACCCTTTTATTCTGTTTTGTTTAGTTGTTTTTTTCTCTCTTTAAATAAAATTTATATAAAAAGATGGAGCATTTTGGAAACTTTGCGGATATAAAATCCGTATGTTTGTGAATTTGGCAATAACCCACATAATAAACTTGGTACTTGCTTTAGATGGAAACCAAATCATTTGTTCCCTAAGACAGTACATAAGATTAATCAAGAGTATCTTGATAAAATGTTCTTGATTCATTGAAAGAGCTAATTTTAATATCTCATTAATGCATAGCTATTTTATTCATCTGAAAAACAATTGATCACTTGTAACCTTTTTAATTAAAACTACAGGAATTGGTGTTAGTGGGAAGAGAAAGAATCTAATATATCTCTTCAGCCAATATGGCTGTATTAGAGATTCTTTATTTCATTGAAGAAAGAATTAATGAAATTGAATACAGTAAATAATTACAGGTTTTTATTTGATGTCCTAGTTAGATCTGTGTGGTTTTTCCACTGTTTGAAGAACCATCATGGAAATCACTTACGTGTACATTTATAAGCTTGAAGGATAGAATTTGTCTGATGTCAATTGAATTATTAAGAATAATAATTGAATTATTAATATCATTCATTTTTCTCTAGATAAATTTCACTAAAAATGTTACCTTCTACATTCAACAACTTCTCACTGATGACTTGCAATTCAGATTTTAAAGTATAAAATTAATATGGGATCCTTGTAGAAAAGTTTGGAAGCTTGCAAACAACAGTAATTATTTTACTGCTCTAAGATCACTGTTTTAGTAACTTTTTAGTTATGTCTCACAAACACACAGTAAGAGATCTTAGTGCTTTTAAATTTCATGGTAGTGTGCCGTTTCCCCATTTGATGAGTTTTTTAAATTTGAATTTTTATGATGGCACAGTGGTCTTGAAGCTACTTTAAAGGTTTTTAAAATTTTTTTGTAAATTTCCGTGGCGTACATTAGTCATTCTCTCTCCAGAGGGGCCCTGTTGAGCAGGGGTGAGGGCGAACCTAGTGTGCGGAGGAGGTGAGTGCTGACCTGTCTGAGAGGGGGCTGGCAGGGGCAGCTGTCACGGATGAGGCTGCCACATTCCTGGTGTGTCTGACCTTGGACTCACTTAACACTATAGTCTGGATTCTATTAAGGGAATTTTGTGTCTTTCCTTTGCAAGAGTCACCCCCTACCACGACAAATATTCTAATTTTTTTTTAAAGTTGGAAAAGGAAACTTTTTCCCAAAAGAAATTTATAGTTCAAATTTACACCAAGTTCGCACTAACTAGAGCAAGCTAGGTTTTTGTTAAAGCTTCTACTTTCCTCTGTGAAACATTAGTCACTCCCTTGGAAGAAGCAGGGATTTTTTTATAGGGAGAGGGATAAAACAGCTACAGATGTGCATGTAATATGACGGGCTTTTGAATGTACCTGCAGAGCATGTTTTCTTTTTTTTTCAATAGGAAGAAAAATGATGAAAGAAAAAAGAAAGAATTAGGAAGTTACAATAACAGTGATGCAGTATAAAGGAAATGATAAGTTTTTGATCTATTCAAACGTTGTTTTCTTTTCCTTTTTTCTTTATTCCTGGGAAGTTCTTGAGGTTGTGCCAACTAATTTTCACTGAACAACTTTTAAGGGCATTTGCCATTCCCATGTGTGACTGGTTGCCTTTTTACTGTACAGGACTGTTGTGATGCCTGTGGCCAAAGAGTTTGATCCAAACATGGTCCTGGTTTCCGCTGGATTTGATGCATTAGAAGGCCACACCCCTCCCCTAGGGGGGTACAAAGTGACAGCTAAATGTAAGTATTTCTTTCATGATCTTTAAGAAATGCTATGATATCATAACATGCTTTAGATCTTTAAAATAGGCAATATGTTTTACATGAATCCAGTGAAATTTGGTAAGAGGTTCAAAGATGATGCAGGTTGTGTTTATTGCTATGTCGATTCGTAGCCCTATGCAAAATGGCCTTGAAGGAAAGTCAAACTCTTGGCCGAATCAAAGGGACGTGTCAGAACCTTTATGCCCTTCCAGAGTCCCATGCTTCATTAAAAGTAGAATTGACAAATCCTCTGTTTAAAATATGGTAACTGACCTGAGAATTCATGAGTCTAGAAAAGTGACTGGAGCTTTTTGGGAGGCCAGTGGAAGTCTTTGTTTTCATTCCACTGTACCTGAGGGTAGCAGTAGCTATTTCTGAATGAGGCCGTGGCCCTCCAGGTTTTATGAGAGAAGTATTCTCCCCTGCGCAGAGTCTCTGTGCTGCCTGTGGGCAGTCCTCAGCATTGCTATTGGTCTTCTGTGGTGATGTAAAGATGAACTTTCTGGGCGTGTTCTGTAGCAGCCACATACAACACAAAGAAATGAGTTTCATATTATGTTGCAGTTGAAAAACATGACAGTGGAATCTGGATAGAAATGAAGCCTTTCTTTTAAAAATAATTTCCTTGTCCTGAGTGGACAGGCAAGGCATATGTGTAACCCATGCATACCAATGTATGCTGGGGCTGTGAGTATCGATTAAAAAGCAAAGGGGAAAAGAAAGCTGTACAAAGACTGGGATCCACTATTGTGTATTCTAGGGAAAGTTGAAAGGCAAATAAAACAAAAATAATCCAAATAGTTTTAAGTGGGAGAGATGAGTTTGGAACAAGTGTGCTGTATTAATTTGAAAAGAACCAAAGAAACAGCATCATGCCAACCTTTGTTTTCAGTTGGCTTCTCATATGAGAGTTTTCTACACTCTAATTATTCCAATAACATTGTTAGGTAGTAGCTATTTTTAACATCTATTATTTACTCAGGGTTCTTGGTGCCTTGTTGTCTATTGAAAACATATTTGGACAGGCAACTACACAAACAGAAGAAAAAAACATAATGATGCATAGGACAGGCAACTACACAAACAGAAGAAAAAAACATAATGATGCATAATTTTAGTCAGATTGAATAAGAAGGTGTTTGCTCATATCAGATATCTTTATGATCCTTCTGTGTTGTTGTTCATGGAATTCAACTCAAATAGAACTCGGTCTTTCCATTGTAGATAAAACTCATTTGGGGCAAGACTGGTGAATACTTTAGTTTAAATAAAGAAAATAAAACTGTACCCTGAATTAGGAAAAATGCACACAATACAAAACACATGGAGAGCCAAGTCAGAAATGTAGAAAAGGTGTTTGTTGCCAGTAAATCCAAGAATATCTTTCAGAAGAGAGCAATATCAATCTTTGGGTCTTTCTCCTTGCCAAGGAAGCAAGTTATAACATGCTTTTTTGTCTAAACTAGCTGAAAAAGATTAAACTTTTTGTTTATCTATTTTGGCTGAATCAAACTCAAGTCTCAGATGTCATCCTGAAAGCCAAAATAGAAAGTGGTAGTAGCATGGTTAGCTTCAGTACTATTATAACTTTCCAGTACTGTAACAAATCACCTGAGACAATCAACTTATAAAGGAAAAGGTTTATGTTGGCTCACGATTTTAAACATTTCAGTCCATGATCTGTTGTTCTGTTCGTTTTCGGTCTGTAGCACAGCAGCACATCACAAGGAGCATATGTCAGAGCAAAGCTATTCACTCATGGCCAGAAAGCAAAAAGAGGATGAGCCCAGGGTATTACTACTCCACTCTGGGTCATATCCCCAGTGAACAATAGATTTCCTGCTAGGCCACACCTCTAAAAGGTTCTACCACCTCCCAAAGGCTGGTGACTAAACCTTCAACCCAGGGACTTTTGGGAGACATTTGAGATTCAAACTATAACAAGTACATTGCAATAAACCCATATTATTTTATATTCATGTGTGTATATTTTTATCCATATTGGGGGTACTCTTTGTTGCTTTCTATTCCAGAATAAATTTGAGTACATGAAGTCCTTTCATGTCTTCTTCTCTGTCTTCCTGTCTCTGCATGTGTTTCTTCCCATGGATATATTTTCTATTCAAGAGACCATGTGCTTTTGTGCCAGGTGCCTGTTTCCTGAGAAAAGCAAACAGCATATGTTTTAAGTAATATAATAATTATGCTTTTGTTGAACATTTGCCTTAAATAAGGAAAAGATATACAATGAGAAGAGAGGCTGTTATACTCCAAAAAGACTGTACTAGAGGCTGTACAACAAGAGTTCACATACTTTATAGATAAAACAATTCATTATAATATCTAAACAAAAGGGCTCATCCTGAATTTGTAATTATATGACATTGTAAGAAACATTCACTGGATTTTTCCATTAAAGACATAATTATTTCATCAAATTCTTGAGAACAGAAAATTTCAATTCACATGTTAGAGCCACATTAGTGCCCAAGACCTTAATTTCCATCATCATGGTGTGAAACAGATACTAAAAACATAGCCTCACTTCGACATAACTATGGACCTCAGCTTGCCGGCATTATTTTCTAGAAAAGGCTGGCACTCTTGGGTAGAAGCTGGTATTCATGTGCAACTCTGTAGTTATTCCCCAAGTGGCTCACTACTGGATTTCTTTGTTTGCTTTCTAACCATCTGGAAGATGTATTTGTCTTACTTTGGACTGAAAGTTCTGGACAGGCAATTAAAATTGGGCTCTCACTGTCTTGTGCCAGAAGTCATTTTCCATTTGTGGGAGTCCTAAAAGGAACTTAGAAATGGGCTAAAAATCTGAAATAGGTAGAAGATTTAAAAGCAAATTCCTATCCTAAACTTTTCAGTTTTTATTAAATTCATCCTTTCTCCAAGCAGAATATTTAATGATTTTAGATTGTCATGTGGAGAAAACTATCATCTTATACATGCTAAAATTCTATTTTCATAGCACTTGAGTCAGTCTTTTAAACTGACATCAAGTCAAACAACAAAGCTTTTTGCTTATTTTAAATATCTAATTATATTCCTGATTATAAAAAAAATAAATGTGCTATGACAAATTGCATGCCAAACACAGAGGTAATTTAAAATTAAAAGTAATTCATGATTAGTACTATTTTTTTATTTTCTTCTTTCATTTCTTTATATGGTAGGTTTTTACTGTACAACAACAAAAATATTGAAATTGGCTTTTGCTAAAGTTTCTTAAAGAGCATCTGAATTGCTTATTTAAAATCTCTGCTGTTCTTTCACATAAGGACCAGGATTAAGTTCCAACCAAAAAGGAATAAATAACTTAGTTTGCTGCCTCAAACTTTACTGTGAAGTTATCACTTTATCCTTCTAAATACTCTAGTTCAGCTCTAATTGTCTTCAGAATACAGTTAAGAATATTTCCCTGACAACTGAGCACCATGTTTAAACAATAAAATTGATTGGACATTGATATTGATATTGCAGCATCCCCTGGCTTGGAGTGTTGTCAACTTTTTTAAGAAAAGGAAGTTTTAGTTCAAATTAATTTTACAACAAGACAGTTTCCTTTCAACACATGTATACAAGCTCTACTTTTATTGCTGTTATATAATGAGTTCCTGTGTGCAAATTGCTTTTATCACATTCACAATAATTTTTCTTTGGAATTATCAAATTCATTGTGGGATAATGGTACATCTAGTAATAAAATGCTGCTTTATAAACATATGTGTCATGTCCTGTTAGTAAAAACTTTCAGTCCTTGAGATAGAAACCATTTCTTTCAGAGAATATGGTATTATTTTGGCAAGTAATCATGGGGGGAGGTCTTGAATTACTGTCTTCTCCTTGGTAGAAAATGGCTCATTTTGGTAACTTGTCTCATTCTCCACCCTTGTGAACCTTTCTCTCTCTCTCTCTCTCCCCACTTCCACCTCCTGTGTGCTTGTTTGTGTGTGTGAGACAGAGACAGACAGAGACAGAGAGACAGAGAGAGAGAGGACTGTTGAGGGCAGACACCTTAGTTTTGAGTTCCCTTGGGAGAAGTACAAAGATTGTCTCAGTCATCTTCCAAAACTAAGATTCTAAAAATGTCAAGTGCTGATCCAATCAGCAAGTTAGTGCCAAGAGACAAATATGCTAAACATATCAGGCTGTGTTGGTCTGTGTCATCAGTTAATAATGCATATATATGCTTCATCCTATGTGCATGACTACAGGGTTTATCCACAGAGTTAAATATAGACAGAACCAGAACCAAATACAGTTAATTGAAGTTGATTCTTTTTGTCTTTCTCAGCGATGACTCTATCCCTTTCTTAAATTGCTCACGGCTGTTCTAAATCTCTAATTTTCTCACTATCACAGCTTATAAAGAGCTTCATCACATTTACTTATGATTTTGTTAAATGCATGATTATATATATTTTTAACATGAGTGTATTTCAGCCTGTCTAATAAATCTCTTCAGTAGCTGTGTCTTTTACTATTTATCTGTGATTTGGGAATCAATGTCTTATCTTCTGAGAATGAAGAGTGTCTGGAAGTCACCTAATAGATGACATGACTTAAAGGGCCAAGCCCCAACCCCAAAAAGGGATCAACTCTAAGCTTTATCTGCTTCTGTTGGCTAGAATAATCTGGAAGCTGGGGTAATATCGTGCATCATTGAGCATTGAAAGCATTGTCTCATCTGGCTACCATTGGAGCTATCATAGATATGCTTCTACTATATTCAGTGTTACATGAAATAAAATTTCGTTGTTGTTTTTTGTCATGGCTATTTCCCCATCACTTCTCTTTTGGTTTTGGACTACATATGCACATATCTTGTAATATTTTAATTAACACACTCTTGCGTTTCTGAAAATTGTTTCTGACAATATTCACTTGTTTAATATCTTCCTTTAATAGAAATAACATTGAAAACAGTTTAAGGCTTAATGGGGGAAGTCATGATTTCTTTGCAGCAGTGGGCCTTGGACAAAAGTACTGAGTTCTCCCAGTTGTTGACATGTGCTAGATTCTAATTCATGTGATAAACTCATTTTATCCTTCCCTGCTCAGAAAAAAAAGGGGAGATTACTGAATCCTTTAAATATTGTACTTGAAATGAGCATGAAGAATTACAAGAGAGTACAGAAAGGCTTGTTTTGGTGTCAGAACATCCATGTACATGTTTCAAGTTTGTCTCTCTAACTTTGTAGACAAACTAGTTTCTTAACAGAAAAAATGGACTGGAATACAGACATAATACTTATATCTATAAACATTATGATATTTATGAGTCAGTAGCTTTGAATTTTATTTTTTGTATCATTTAAAAATGTAAACATTCAAAGAAAGTTTGGGCATTTAAATGAATACAAAATATGCAACACAAATATTGTAACTTATTTGAAGATATGTTAGTTTCTTTTTGGAACAAAACAAGAGAATGGCTAAAAATCCTAGGAAGCAATGGAGGATTTTAAGTGAACAGTAAGTGCATAATCTGTTTAATTGAACAGTCAGCAGGGAAAAATGCCTGCATTGCATATTTCTAGATCTGTACATATGACTGTTTTGTAATAAATTCAAGGGCAATTATAATAGACATCAATGCTTTCAAAAGAAAATGATTTGTGATTATTTTGTGAAGATTATACCTCAGTCCTTTCTTACCTAAATGCTTTGTATGTTTTGGTATATTTTTGTGTGCTCTACTCTTGTCGTTTTAATAGTCTGACACAATAAATTATTCAGTGATGCCTGTTCAACAGCTGAACTGTAAACATAGTTAAGCATCAGAAATAAATGCAACTAAGATTGTATTTAAATAAATACAAATAATATTGTATTTAAATAAATACAATTAAGATTAAGAAAAATGTCTTAAAATACTATCAAATATAATTTAAAGCATATTATAAGGACCATTCACCATGATCAATGGAATTTACCCATTAAATGCAAGGATAGTTTAATATAGGTAAATCAATGAGTGTTATAGGCCACTTTAACAAAATAAAGTACAGAAAACATGTCATTACGTTAATTGATGCAGAAAAGTCATTTAACAAAATTCAACAGCCTTTCACAATAAAAGCTCTCACTAATTTGGTATAGAAAGAATGTACCTCAATTCAGTAAAAACCATATATGAAAAGCCCATAGATATCACTGGTAAAATGTTGGAATTTTTCCTGTTAAGATCAAGAATCAAATAAAGATTTCTATTTTTGTCTTTTGTATTCAACATAATAATGAAAGTCCCACCCAGAGCAATTTGACAAGAAAAATACAAATAAAATGCATGTAAAACAAAAAGGAAGAAGTTGAATTGTCTCTGTTTACAGATAATCTTAAGATCTTATATAAATTAGAACCAATAAATAAAATAAGGATATGATTTAACAGATATAACAGCATTTCTGTGGATTAATGCCAAATGACCCCCATATTTGAAAACAATGCCAAAGTTACATTTTGGGTGTGGGGCCTCAGAAAGATAGAAACCTCTTGAAGACTATTTTCTTGACTGAAAAGGAACATTAATTTTATCCATGTAATTTTATCTTTATTAATGATAGACTAATGCTAGTTGGAAGAAATAATTGAGTGTTTATGCTGGGCACTATGCATCATATTTCTCTGCATTATCTAATTTTGTTTTTTGTTGAGTGAGCTTATATATAAAACTATACGTTATTATTACTATATTCTTAGATATTATTAGTCTGAAATCATTATAGAGGTTTTAGCAGTGATTTAAGTTTTAATTTTAGAAAAATTAAGTGCTTCACTCACAACTCAATCACATGACTCCTATCTCCTTCACCTTCATATACTCTCCAGTAGTTTAGTGAAATACTAAAAATATCCAAGTAAATGGGTAGCATTTTTAGTTACCATGGACACTTACTCTGAATTGTGAATATACAGAAAATGAAATAACATTTTCCTGACTGGGTTTTTTTATTTAAAAAAGAATCTCTAAAATAAAAAGAAGCAGAGCCTTTCTACCATAGTACCAGTGAGTAAACTATCTTCCTTATTTTTCATACAGCATTCTGTGCAAGCACCAGTCAGGATTCTCAGTCTCAGTGTTGTGGCATACCATTATGTCACTTAGTTAGATTCTCAAGCAAGTACATGGCCTCCTGCAGTGCCAGGGTAGGGGAGCAGATTTGCATGACATTTACGAATTTATGCAACATAATTTGCTTATGTACATTTAATAGCTAACATAAATAAGCAACATAACTAAGAATGAAACAATGCCAGCATGTAAGAAGTAACATAACTTAAATTTGGAGATGATTTTATTTCTAAGTGGCAATCAAAAGATTTGTTCAAATAAATGAATGTTCTGTGTTCTACTGTTACCTTTCCTTCATTTTCTCACTCAATTGCCTGTTTCCTTTGCACCATATGACAACTCAGAAACCAAATTGTTGAAGAATGCTTTCCATCTGCAGTATTCAGTTACTGATGTCATATAACAATCCTTAGGCTAGGATGACTACTACTTAACTTTGAAGAGCAAAATTACTATAAATGTACCATAACTAGAGCCAGATCAACATTTCTTATGAAAAT
Organism: Dolichotis patagonum; assembly: GCA_004027295.1. Taxonomy (NCBI): domain Eukaryota; kingdom Metazoa; phylum Chordata; class Mammalia; order Rodentia; family Caviidae; genus Dolichotis; species Dolichotis patagonum. The sequence goes on along the minus strand of PVJX010001922.1, from coordinate 115,946 downwards.
AAAAAATATAAGCAGAGTTTACCCTGCAGGAGGATGCCAGCTGCAGTTGTACATTAAACTGTGTACTGTATTTCATTAATACTAAATGTGCTTTTTTGTATTTTAACATGTCTCAAATCATGATTCTGCTTGGTGACATTTCATTATTAGTTAGATTGGCCATGTTTTCTTATTTTGATAGTGACATATAAAATAATGGTCACAATTATGTGCCATAAAATTGGTGGCATTGTGGATTTAATGAAATATAATATTTTACTTTTTGAGATATTTGTTAAAATTCCAACCAAAGGCCATACTAAAATTGTAGCTTAGGTTTCCATTTTATGTTTAAGGAAATCACCTGACTTCTAGTGATTGAAATCCAAAGAAATCATAATTTAAAATTAGCAAAGCAAACAAACAAAAAATTTTATTTGGTCTGCACCATCCATGACCATAGGCTATGGTTCTTTATTACAACTAATATTATAAGTAAAACAATTTCTGATTCATTTCACAAATCAAATCACCACAAAAAACAACCAATCAAACTTGTTAAATAATATCATATGTTGGCACCAATAGCATTAGTGAATGGCCTACCACTGAGTGACTGAGAATTGTTTACCAGTGTGTATGTAGCTAATAAAGCAGACAAGGAAATTATGTGGCATGAATGTGTTCCTTGCACCCAAGGGAAGTTATCCTCACACTATTATTAATCTCATGGGATACAAAGTCACTATGGATTGAAACGCTGGTCTCCAAACTAGCAGATATCAGCCTTACCTGGGAAACTTTCTAGATGTTCTGGGCCCACTCCAGCATTTCTGATTCAGTAAATCTGGAGAGGCCTGCCATTTACATTTTTTAATTCCCAGGCATTCCTGGTACTCTCAGACCAGGAACAACAGTTTGAGAACCACTCACTTTGAGTAACAAATAACCCAGAATTTGGAACTGACCTAACTATCATTTGGGTCTAATTGGTGAACAACTCACATTTTTGTGTCTCTATGTTTTTTATCTGTCATACATTTTGTCTGTGTTAGCTAAATCTAGAGCTATCTTGAGTATCAAATGAAGGAATGAACTTGAGAAAATACTTTTCAAAATGTGACACTACACAGATGATAAGTTATCAGTGACACTGTGTATATTAAATTTTGTGATCCTAGTTTATATACAGGCTAGGGTCTAAATTCATATGTCAAAATAATTTTATAATCATAGATAACAGTTAATGCTAGTGTATCAAAATACTTAACATATTTAAATACTTTAGAATCTTTGAAATATTTTTTGTTATACTCTATAAAGAGATAGGTAGGATTCCATATAACTTTTTTCTCCCAGCTCCTTTTCAACAGAACTTCTAGCTTTATCCCATATGAAAACCATACTTCACATGAACTTGTCAGCATGTGCAAAAACGGTGAATAATAGGACTCCATGCCACTTTGTTTCTCCTCAGTGGGTGCCACAGAAGCAAGAGAGTGGTTTTCTGAAGCAGCTGACTAGTGGCTTACTACATGTGACTGGGTCCCTTTCCCTCAGTTGAGTCACTTTGTGCAGAACACATCAGAAAATTTGTTATTGCCACCTCCACAAAACTTGATATCATTAGTATAAAAGTTCTGAAATACCTCACTGATACTGACTTAATTCAAGGAGCTGAGAAAGCTCAGACACCAGCATGAGGAGATCTTCCACTGGGAGATAGAGAAATACAAAGTTACAGAGCGGCATAAGCTTGACCAGGGAGCCATGGACTCAAAGAAAATGTGACCTATATGCACTATTCAGCATAAAGAAGAATATATTTGAATTGTTTGTAGGACAATTGATGGATCTTGAGCACATAATACTATATGAAATAAATCATGTACAGAAGGTTCAATATCACTCAGTTTCTCTTAGATGAGAAACCCAAAGTATAAGTAATTAAAAGAGCAAAATAAAAGAGAGATGATAGGAAGCAGCATTAGATTTCATGGAGATGCAAAAGGGGTCTGGGGAAGGGGAAAGGAGGATGATGGGGGTAAAAGAAGTAAAAGTGGTCAAGATGTGATCAAGATTATATATGTGAATTCCCCGGGGTGAATGTAATTATTATATATTGAAAACAAGTACTAGTTTAAAACTACCCAAACTATTACTCAATTCCAAGGTTACATGGGATTTTTTTCTGTTCAATAAATGAAATTAATCCATACAAATCTGTGCTCTAAATGTGTTACCAAAAACCTAAGTTACTGATACATTTAAAAAAAACAAACGAATAAAATGCAAGATTTCACTCAAAGAATCATCTTCATTCCATCTCCCACCTTCACTCTGCCCCAGATCACAGAACCAGCTCAGTTCATAGAACTTGTTTGGATTTAACTGGAGTATAAATTCTTACTTCTCTTCTCCTGTCCTCTCTTCAGATTTTTAATGGAGGAGTTTTCAATCAGAAAAAGTAACCTATGTAAAGTAAGTGATTATCTTAATATTGCAAGACAAGGGGCCAGGGATTTAGATCAGTGGCATAAGTGCCTGCCTGGCAAGCGTGAGGTTATGAGTTTGATCCCCGATACAACAACAACAAAAAAGGAATTTATAATAGAGCAAGACAAACAGAAATACCAGAGTTCTGATGTTTTCAAATCTCTGCTTTGATTGTTGCATGTTTTGTAATGATTAACCCTTTTCTAAGAAGAACTTGTGTTTTGTCATTTATAATAGTACACTCTTTAGAAAAGACAGCTATTCCTTGCTCTTTTCATCTTTTTTCTTTCTTGGTGAAAACTGTTTGTGAACTGGAGAAACTACTTACTCCCGAAATTATTTTATACCATTGCTTGCCTGTGACAACTCAACCCTCTGCTAAATATCCCTTTGCAACAGCCACCAACCATGCAGTGTTCGCCTCTTCCCATGGTGTCTCTGACCACTCTCCCCCCATGCTGGCTTCCTCTGCTTTGGTCACCAGGCTCCAGTCTGGCAAGTCTTTCCTTCTCTGCAGACAGATTAGGCTCATGTCAGGGACCTCTATCTGGAACCCTCACTCCGTTGTTACCTGGCTATCATCTCACTTTAGATTTCACCTTCCCAAACCTGTGCACCCACACTCTATAGCTACTCTCTGCCACCTTCTTTAATCTGTTTGCTAAAACTATGCTACTTGAGGCTACTGTGGGTTTTTAACCACTGTTTATCCTCAGAGGCTAAACCATCACCTCATTGATTTTCAATTCTTCAAAGATACCTCATTTATTAAATTCTTATTATTAACAATTTAAATAACCTAATTTAAAATGTATTCAAGTTCTATAAAGTCACGCTATATTTCCCTTCACTTAAAACTCAATGCTTAGGTGTATTCAAGGTATTTTCACAATAAGCATCCGAGTGGTTCTGTGTGTGTGTTGCTATGAAAAAAAGGAAAAAAACAATAATCAGCCTGCCATGCAGTTTTAAGTATAGTTCAAAAAGTAGGCTCTGAAATATGACTTCCAGGACTTGCCACTCATACTTTATTTTGTGACACCATTGTATAGATTTGTGAAGATTAAATCAAACAGTCCATTTAAAGTGTCTCAGTGAAAACTGACATTTATCAAGCACTCAATAAACATTGGCAGCATTACACAGACTTAATATTTTTATGTGCCTGGATAGTGCTATAGATCATCACAAGTTTAATGAATGTATAGCATAACGCTCTTATACATGCACGTCCCACAGGGCTAGGTCTCTGTCTTGATGGTAGCATATACCTCTTTAACTGCTTCAAACTTACATACAAATAAAAGCTGAAATAATGAGTGACTCTTCATGAAAGTCTATAAAATATAAGTAGTACCTTTTGGGAGATCACTATGTTGATGAGATGAATCTCTTGGGCCACTAAATAACAGGGTCATAGCTAGCCATGTACATATGTAGGTAGTACAGACTTTTTATTTCAGAAATGTTGCCATAAACATCTTGAAGATTTTCATACAGAGTAAGATTCTTCATGTTGTTCAAGACAAAATAAGGAATAAAAGTAAGGGAGTAGTTCTTAGTGATAAGAATTATACCACATTCACTGTGATCAGTTACCTTTTACAAAGCAGATTTTTAAAAAAATTACAATGTGAGGAAATTTACTACAGTATATCATACAAGCACTTATTTTTGAATCATAATATAGAAAGTTATATTTGATAGTGCTGAGTTGCAAACTTTGAAGATACATAAAATGTAGAATAGGTAGAAGTAATATTAAAAAGACAAAGGTAATCCTAGAGAGTCCAGATAATTAGTCCAAGAGAGTATACTACGTAACGCTAACCATGTAAGATAGTTTGGCGAGTTCCTGTGATCTGGGATTCATAGTGCATATTTGTGCACTATATGAAATCCAGCAGTTTCATTTAGAATCCCTTATCTCAGATTCAAAATGAGTTGCCAGCTCTGTTCATTTATTTGTAGTTTTCTGGATGTACTATAAACAGTTTTCTCAGATGTTATTTTTAGTCAAAAATCTCTCCCTACAGCCTTGTTCTTATACACAATATTTCCTTCCTGTTTTAGGGTAATTATCTAAATAAGACACACAGAAGAGTCCCTAAAACCACTTTATTGCCCAAGTAGCCAGCAGAGGGAATCATTTATTAAATGGAGCTAATTTCAGTAACTGACAGGCACATGAAGTGCCTAAAGAAAACAGGAGTTGCAGGCTACTTGGGATGGTTCCAGGAAGGTCGTCTACTTTAAAAGCTGCATTTTATTAAGGATCTGTGATGGTTATTGGAACTTTTCCTGTTGTTTTACTCAGTAGTCTCCAGGGGACTATTTGGCACTAGGGTGCAAAATGAGATCAGCAATTAGAAAAAGACACCACTGCAGACACTTGAAGAGTAAATCATTGAGTACCAGACTTAATAACTCCTAAGTACCAGCACAAAAGTAACAGCCTAAAGATGTTGGTGAGTCTGACTTCTTCCTCTGTTAGTTTCCCTGAGCTCCTAGCTCCAGGTGGGAGTACCTCTGCAGGTGGTAGTTCAGGAAAGGCAATTGGAATAGCAGTTGGAATCAACTCTTGATCCCAAAAGAACAGATCATCAAAAGTTTAGAGGTTTTACCCCCTGTAAGTTGAAAGTGTCTGTGCTAGCCAAATCTATGTACCTAAAGTTGCTCTAGAGCTGCCTTTCAGGTAGGACAGAGATACCAGTATCATTTGAACTTGGAAGGTCTCTGGGTGAGGACCATTTCCTCCCGGGCATGGGTAGACAGCTTCTAGCTCACCTGGTAGATAACTCCCCAGACAGATGAAGAAAAAGTTAAAAAGCAAAATGAGTACTATCCTGCTTGCAACCAGAATCACAATTTCTATCTCCCATGTAATAGTCAAAAGGAAAATGGAAAGGAATAAGAGGAAATGGTGAGCATTAGGGTGGAGTATAACAACAACAACAAACTAGGAAGTGGTAGACCAACGTTCCAGTCCTCATTCAGACACTTCATATCTGTGGCAGGAATTAATATCTCCAGTCCTCATTTGAAAAATGAAGTATTTAGACCAACTAATACAGTGGTTCCCAATCTTCTATCTAGAGTAGCAATAGCTACAAACATTAAATAAATGCATATAACCTACAGTAAGCACATTCTATTTCTTATTTCATCTTTAAACAACATCACATGATGAGCAATATTGCTGTGATCCCAACTTTACAGATGAGGAAACTGAAGCATAAATAAGGACCAGTCAACTTTGTGAAAGAGCTAGAGCTGGACTTCTGGCTTTCTGGCTGGCAGAATATATTATCTACTTATGTTTATTTCAGGGAGTAACTCTGAAAATAAGGAGAGATCTTCTCCCTCTCTGCTATTTGCACTGTTTTCCCTTCTGTCTTTGAATAGCATTTTGTGCATGGAAGAGTATGATGATACCCGAACAAACTTGGGCCCTGCTCTGCAAAGATAGAACACGGTAACTTGGTTCTCTGTGTACCTGTTTTCTCATGTCTTACGAATAGGTAAGAAATGCTGTAGAAAAAAGAATGACTGCACAAAAATAATTCAGAAGGGACAGAAAAGTGTTTGATTTTGTAACATCTGTACAATGTTGTTAAATCTGGTCCATGTAAGATTGATGAAGTTTTTCTTGATGAAGAGAAGAGGTTTATACTCTAAAGATAATTACTATTAAATACAAAGAGCTTCAGTTTAAGATAGGTTATTTTTCTTCCTCCTAGGTGGTTACTTACTGCTTCTTGCATCTGACCCTTTTTTCCTACATCTGCGTGTTGAAAGCCTACACAGGGTTTTAAATTGGTAAAAGAATTAAAACCAAATAATAATAATAATAGCAATAATAACAGTAATAATAATAACTAGTTGGACCCTAGGTACATTTGTCATTAAAGTAGTGAGGGCAGAAAGCTAAGCAAACATCTCCATATCTCTGGCTGTCTCTTTGTATCCTTGCTGTTCTTTACGTATTTATAGTGGCTGTGGTCTTTGACAACAGAGAAGAAGCTACAAACTAAGAAACTGAATGGATATGTAAAAAATCAAGTCACCCACCTAGGGTTGTGCTTTGCACTTTTGGCTGCAAGGTAAATAGGGCCTAACATGTAGCCTCGGCATCCTTCATCAACCAAATACCATGGTTTGAGGCGACGTTTGACTAGGGAAATGAAAGCAGGAAGAAAAAGAGCGTGATTAACTCTATGCACAGATATACACTGAGTGCCTGCTGTGTGCTTGATGATGTTGGAGGTGCCAGAGTTACATCAGCTCAAAAGAATCAAAATCCTCTGTTCTCACACACTTATGATTAAACCATGCTGTCTAATAGGCTGCCGCTGACTATATGTGGGAATTTCAGTTTCAATCTAAGTCAAGGGGATGGTGTATTTCTATTGCTTAATAGCCATGTATCACAACTGGCCACCACATTGAAACTCACTGATACAGAACATTTGCCTCACGGCAGAAAGTTCTTTTGGGGAGCATTGTCCAGGGATTAAAGCCCAAAACAAAGTAGAGCACAGTAAGAATTGATACTCTGGTTAAAAAAAAAAACTTACAGCAAAGAAAGGGTCAGGAAATACTAAAAGAAGTGAGATTTGTGATTTTAGAGTCATCAGAGATGGCCTTACTCATGAATGCCATTTTCATGAGGAGATGAAGGAGGAAGCTGTGACAGCCTTCTGGGGAAGAACTTTCTCAATGTGGGGAAAAGCAAGGACAAAGGCCCTGAGGCAGGACTCAGCCTGGAGTACTCCAAAACAGGGAGGCAAGTAATACGGTGAAGTGCTAGAGAAAAGACAAGATGCAGTGAGAAGTAGTTATACTCTGATTTACTTTTAAGTTGGCCAAATTGGATTTGTTGACAGACCAGATCTGTAGTGAGGAAGGTTGGAGGCAAGAATAGAGTAAAAGATGGCTCCAAGGTTTTGGGTCAGGGCACCAGACAGGAAGAAGTTGCTGCTACTAAAATGGGGAAAGGTGTGAAACAGGTTTATGCTGATGATCAGGTGTTCAGCTTTGGACAAGTTAGATTTTAAATGTTCCCCAGACATCTTAGTGGAGCTCTCGAGAGGACAGTTAGATGCATGCACTTGGAGTCTGGGATAGAAGTAGAGCTGCGGGTGGAATTGTAGTTGTTCTCAGCTTGCAGGTGGTATTTAGAGTCCGGAGTCCCGATGCGATCACATAGAGGAAAGGCACAGGTAGAAAAGAGACCTAAAGGCTGCGGCTCCAGGTAGTCCAGCATGAAGACCTGGGAGCCATGGGAAGTGCAGCTGATTTTTACTAGCAGAGTGCACTGTCCTGCAACTCACCAAAGGCAAGAGGTCCAACGAGGAGCTCTATTACGTGCTGATGAATCAAGTAAGTTAAGAACTGACTAGTAAGTGTGATGACATGGAAGCCACTGCTGATCTGAGTAATAACAAGTTGGGTGAGTTAAAAACCTGGTTGGGAAAAGGAAATTAAAAAAATGAAACAGAGACTGTAAAAATTGGTCTTTTTTTGAAAGAATTGTGCTATAAAGGAGCAAAGAAATGGAACAGTGGGTGGAAGGAGGAAAAGATTTGAATAAAATAGTAGAAATACTACTAGTAAAATAAGAGCCTATTTATGATACTGGTAATGATCTAGTACAAAAGGAAAAGCAAAATGATGTTGCTGTAGAGCGAATTAGTAGAACTGCCCTTGAATTTGTGAAGGAAATGAGATCTAGTGCACAGATGGAAGGCTTGGCCTTAGATGAGTGACAATTCATCCATAGTAACCATGGAAAAAGCAAAACACGTGATCTAGATGCTGGCAGGTGGTGGATGAAACGGTGGGAGATATCTGAAATGAACTTCAGATTGACATTCTCTTCAGTGGGGTAAGAATCGAAGTAATCCCTGAGAATTATAATAGGGAGAAAGTTGTGGAGGACTGAAAACAGAACACTTAATTACCCAAGAGACTGAACAAGAGAATCTACCTGAGAAAATGACTCAGGGCAGCTTGAAGAATGAATGAATGAGTGAATGTAAGTGTATAGACATCACTTTAAAGTGATACCACAGAACATAATGATATAATTTTCCTTAGCTCATGAGGCAGAGTTGAATGTAATCAGGATTGAATTAAAGTGAAAGAGTCAAGAAACTATCTTGATAATAAGAATTTTAAACTGGTAAAAGGAGGGAAAGGAAAAAATCAAAGAGATAAGAGAAATGAAAAGTTGATAGAATCAGTGGATTGCAGATCCCAGAATTATTACTGTTGTAGAGTATGGGGAAGGAACAGAAAATGTAGAAGGTAATAATAAGTGGTGAACATGACAAGAATTGATACTAAAGAAGGCTTCTAATTATTGCTGAAGAAAGTGACCAGGGCATGACCTAAGAGTGAATCACTTAAGTCCCATTCCAAAGATCAGTTCATGGAGGTAGTTTGTTTTATGTCCTTTAGATTTCTACTCAGAAGGAGCCATCTCTTCCTGAAATAAGTAGTTTTTGATGAGTGTAAGTGTAATTCAGTTACATTTAAAAATCAAGAACAATAGAACAGTACACTCCTCTTTGCATCAGATCTCTTAGACTTTCTATTCTCTAATGAGGCTACTTGGTTGGAGTTCGCCGATCATTTAATACTTAAATTTCTTATTCCACCCAATTTCAATTTCCATGGATGGAAATTTCTTAGAGATTTCAAATACAAGCCTAGTATCCATGAATAATTATTTAATTGTGCTTAGGCACTTTTTAAACAAGTATATTTCCAAGTAAGAGGGATGACAGTGTCCTAAGCATGGATTTTGTACTCCTTGACTATACAACTGTAAAGAAATAACCAGTTTATTTGAATAATGAGGGAAACCTCAAAAGGGGCAGCTAGATGAATGCAAAAGAGAAAAAATCAAAATGATACTTTTGCTAAAGTGTAAGAAATTCTAAGTGCCCGCCATGAGAAAACGAAATATTTGATGCAGTATAATCTGTTGGTACTTAAGTTTTATTTTCTGTTAGAATTTTACTTGCTTCCAAAACAAATAGATAAATATTACTTACATTTATTCTTAGGATGCCAATGTGGAAATATTCCTACCTCCTGATTTGAAGATTTATTGGCATTTAATGATTAAAAATTGAAAAAGAACAAATTGTTTTATTTTAAGACCCAGGAAAAGCATGCCTATTTTCTCCAACTTTAGAGTGACTTTGATAAAACAATCTGGTCAGGCAGGATTCATTCACCATTACCTTTTAAAGCACAAGGTAAAACTTATCTTCATTAAACACCAGTGAATGTCTGGCACCACATAACTAACCAGAGAATTCAGTAGCTTAGGTCCATGGGATGCCTCAAGTTCAAAGGGAGTGGAGACATCCTGTTTGGTGTTGGATTTCACTCACGCTGTTAAAACTGCCCAGAACCCCTTAAGTGTTTTCTTTTTCATTCTTGAGCATGATCCTTTGTCCCTCACAAATAACACAAAGCATAATGAAAGTCAGTGTCAGAACCAATAGTTTTCAGAGTGTGTCTTAGGATTGTATTCGTATGTTTAAAAGTCTTTCCATCCAAGCCATATACATGATGGTGGTAACACTGGTCACACAGCACTCCCGAGGACCTGGGGCTCATTAGAGAAACAAGAACTTGGCCTTTCCCTAGTTCTTTCAAAGTTCTAGCATTAAAACTTTTCTCACAACAGATAGATAGCTATAAAGAAATGATGAAGGTAATTAAGCTCTAATTTGTCCAACTGAGGAAAATTCATCCTCCAGTACCGAGACCAGGCATGAATAAGGAGAAATCGGTGTTTCGAATTACTCCTATTTACAACAGTGTAAATGGTTTAATAGCCTTTGTTCATTCAACCCAGAAACTAATATTTTCCTCCTGTTTTATTTTTTCTATTTTTATTTATTAATACATGTTTGCAGTACATAGTGATTACATTTATTGTAGGGAGTTGGTATCTATACAAAACACATTCTTTTTTGTTCCTTTCCCCTCCCATCCCTTTCTGCTCCTTTTAATTCTTGTTCCCCTTCTCATTTTTTTTTGCCCTAGTTTGAAATCATGACCTTTGACTTCCTTGAGTTTCCCAAGGCTCTTTTTCACTAATATTTTCTATTTTAGAAAGTTAAATTGTAGAAAAATACAGGCTGAACTTTTTTTCTGACAGAATTTTTCATAAATGGGTTTAGTGATATTCTTCTACAGACCTAATTCCTGAAAATCTCAGTAGTGCTCTAAATCTTGGAAGAATCCATGTTTTGCCAAAACCTCAGGATATTGCTCGTTGTACCTTTACTTAGAATACAACTAGAAGATAATTGAGAAATATTATGTGAGTCTTAAAATCCAAATCACTTTATTGTACATTTTTTGAGGGATGCCAGAGGCTTCTGATTGTTAGCGTGTGCCCTGCTGCCTTTATCTGCAAAGTGTCACGTAATCAAACTTGTTGATGGCCTTCCATTTGACCTTGTTATGCTAGAGAACATGTAGTTCAACAGCTTGGGAAAGCAACTTAAGAGGCTTACTGAGGGCTATAATTTTCTATATTTTTAGAATTAGTCTCACTTGAACTTTTTATTTGTTATTTGTTACATGTGTTAAATGGGTGTAATTAAATTTTAGGCCTGATTAGAAAACAAATGTTTTGTTTCCTCGTCCAAATGTTTTCTGTTGTTTTCCTCATCCAAATCTAAAAATGTAGAAGTCTTAGTATTTCCCACCATCACCACCCGCCCCCACTGCAGAGAAGGTTCTTCGCTACCCAGGAGTCATGCATGGATCTAATGCTTTCAAAAGCCTCTGTCCGTGTGTGGTTTTTCTTGACACTGCCTTTCACTGTCATTCCTAAAATGTTACTTACGAATCAAATTCTTTTGGAGGAAAGAAAAATAATAATATAAATTTGTATAGGGACAGTGTAATTAGCAAAATATACTTTATGCGTTTCTTTAAAAATCATTTCCACAGGACCGTGAACTTATACATGGCTACTGTCCTCATAAAGCATCATTTTAGACATTCTCAGTGGAACTAGTTCTTTATTGAATCATTTATTTCATTTAAAAACATTCAGTGAGTGACTTTTGCATATATGATAAACATATGGCCTCTTAAGAAAGGCCTATGTATAAACCTATGACTGTGTAGACGTAAAATACTTACCACAGTCCATAACAACAAAAATGAAAAAGATCGGCTTGCCTGGTTAAGGAGAGACATCACTGACAAGGTAGCTTGAGTGTAGGAAAGAGCAGTGAGTGGTACTTGCCCAAATGGAACAAACAGCTAAAAGAATTGTTCTAAATGAAAATAAATTCTCAAAGAATATTGTGTTTTCAGGGGATGAAAGATGAATGAACTAATGGATAGCGACTAGCATATGTGAAGAAGAGTGATTAAAAGACTGTGTTTTTATTTCTGAGAGGGTTTCCTATGACCAGAAAGCAAAATGAGTTTTAATATGAAACATGGAGGAGGTAGAAGCTCATCTTACCTAAGTTATAAACTCACAGAGAGGCTGCGTACCCCTGTGTATATATATTTGCATATATACATGTACATGTACCTATCTACCTAATTAACTTGTCTGTGTATCTGTCCATCTGTCTCTTATCAATCTACTCACTTTAAAGTTCATATTTGTAACATTTGAATGGAAAAACAGAGTAAGAATTCTCCTGGCCAAAAACAAATCATTTGCATTCAGTTTCTAGTTGTGACAAAGAGTACTGGTATTGTAAATTTGATTGTATGGTGGAGATTTTCCATAAGTTGAGCAGAATGCAATGGTCTTGTACTTTGAGAAAATACTAAAATATCTTGCATAATATGTTTAAAGGTACATCTTTTAAAAAATACTAACTCAAAGAAACATTAGACACACATTCACTGAAAATATATACATTCTGTTTAGATTTTTCAAATCTCAAATCCATTTAGATCTGTTCAAATTCTGTTTAGATTGATGGAGAAAGACAATTTGGTGTATATACACAATGTGATACTATTCAGCAGTTTAAAAGAATGAACTCTTGTCACTTGCAATAAAATAGATGGAACTAAAAAAACTATTATTTTAAGCAAAACTAAGCCAGGCATGAAAAGACAGGTACTGAGTTATCTAACTCATGTGTAGAATGTAAAAGAATTGATCTCATAGAAAGTAGGAGTGGAATGCTGGTTACAGAGACTAAGAAGAGAGAGGACAGATGAAGGGTTAATCAGTGGGCACTAAGTTACAGTTAGGTTGGAGGGAGAATTTTCCATGTACTATTTATAATGGAGTAGTTTAACTAAAGATAATACTTACATTTATATATCATACATTTCAGAAAATCAGATAAAATATTTCAAAATTTTACACCATAAAGGAATGATAAATTTTTGAGGAGATAGATATGTTTAGGTTTAATCTAATATAAATATTATGCACGTATCAAAGCATCATTTGTAACCTTATTCACATGTGCAATTTTATGTTTTTATGTATCAGTTAAAATGAATTTGAAAGAAAAAGAGATTATGCTACCATTATGAAGAATACTGAGTTAGGAAGTTACTGTTTAGGGAAAGTTTCCAAAGTACAGCTCAGGTTTAGGAACCTCCACTGAACAAAGAGTTATTAGTGAAAAAATGTATTTGAATCTTAGCATATATTTGCTATGGGTTCACTGATTGAAAGCATAACTTTTGGATGAGACAGGTTTTTTTTTCTCCTTCCCAATCAAAATGCTAATTGGGTGTCCTTATTAGAGAGAGCACTTCCTGTGGAATGCTTAGACTGAATTGAGCGCTTATATGGTAAGCAGCAGTCCCCATGACTGAATTAACTCACCTGGTGTGCCGGTGTTAGTCATAACATCCTTTTTCCTGAACATGTTGCTACTCTCCCTGTATCTACACGTGAGCAGTATATTTTCTTTGTCATTATTTCTACTTAGATACACAGGAAAAATTATGCTAAAGATGAAGGAAATCTGTCAACCACTAGTGGAAATTTTCTAATCTTGTGTCAGTGGCACAAATCATATTTTTAGTTTTATAGGCTCCAGAAAATACAAATTTTGGACATTTGGCTTAGTCCAATATAAATTATTAGTATTTTAATTATTTTTTAGAAGACATGGTAACTACCTTACAAATTAATTAATATGAGTACAGTGAGTTAAAGATATTTAAAAATCACTGTGCAAAGTGTGAATTATATTATGTAATTTGTCATTTAATAAGCAGTATGGCAAAAGACAGATGTCTACATTAATCATATCACATATTTAATAAGCTACATACTCTCCATAACATGGCATATATAAAAACAAATTTTTTCTTTGGTATGAAAATATTAACAGGAAAAAATTCAAATTTCTATTTTATTTTTCAGGTCTCCAAATTTTAGAATGCATATTTTTGTAAATAAAGTATTTTTTGAATAGTTGGTGAGATAGACACAACTATTTAAAAGATGATAGAAAGGATTTTCTCTATATATCTCAAATAGGGACTTTCTCCAGTTTTTTAAACTAGTCAAAGAACACCTAAAACAAAATAAAGATTTCCAATAGCATGGGATTCCAGAGGGTTTTTTTTTTTTCTTATTCCAGGGATTTGAATACATACTTCAGTTTTGTGTTAGTTGTTATCATCTGACCTTCAAGTCTACAAAAGCAGCTCAAATTTCCCAACACACATGCACATCCCTCCCCCATGAATGTACGTATGAAGCCAAGTACCTACCTATACTATCATTATTTAGAGATCGAAGATAAACAAGCTTAAAATATGTATCATTAGGATTGGGAAAGCTCTGCTGTGCTGACACCATTAAACATGAAATGTACTTGATCCTGGGGTGGTGTGAAAGTGACGAGTTAGCCAACTGAAGAACAGATGGCCCCTAATCACCTCATGTGGCTAAACACACAAATGCCAACCTCCAAGACGCCTTACCTTTAGCCTGTCTGTCTCTGCTAGGCTGGTTCTGTTATACTAAGGGTTATTGCCTTTTTGGCCTCCCTGCAATCAGCTTTTGAAGTCCATGGCCAAGAAGGCCTGTGAGAACACCGCGGTGAGAGAGGTGTTTGCTTAAAGTCATAGTTTGGGCAAGATTCCATGGACCCCTTGATAGTCTAGCAGGGAACCACAAACTCCAGCCAATATCTTCTAATCCCCTGAGGATTCAGAACTGCCTATCATAAAAGCATAATGGGCTATTTATCCGAGGAGCCAGGAGATAACATCTTAAAGTTACAATCTGGGTTGCAGACTGGTGACATGAAGCGGTAAGATATATGAATACCACCTCTGCCCTGGGAAAAACACCATGTGAACAGACCAGTGCAGGATACCTCCGGATGCTCCTTTCTCATGCTAATGAGAGCCACAACTTTCCCAACATGTTTCTCTTCAGTAAGTTGAATATACTTGGGAAGAAATGGATGAGCTCTGCCCCGCACCCCATTTACATGTTTTATGCTGCTTTTGAAGTTTGGGGCTATGTTAGGAAATATTCCCACTGGCACAATCAAATGAATTTTTGTGGCACATTTGGATTTCTTTTCAAAGATTGCTTAACTTCTGTGACATTAATCATAATTGTCTAATAAAAAAAAACTACAGAGATTCTCAACAATGTGTCTTATTCCCAGGGCCCCAATAACTGAAACAGATTAAATGCTATATATATGTTGTATGTGTGTGTGTGTGTGTGTGTGTGTGTGTGTGTGTATGAATAATATGTTTTTGTCTGTGATCTTCCATCCTCTGCTAGGACAGAATTAAAATATCTCAGTGTTTAAAAAAAAATCATTCTTTTCCAAAGGCCTGTTATTTGTCTGCATTGCTGACATCAAGAAAAGGAAAAGCAAGGCTTGATAGGTAAACTACGTCTATGAAACACGTAATGTGGTAGAGATTTTACAACTGTTTATTTCTAGTGCGCCTGTTTTACTCTTATCAGTCAACTTGGAGATTCCAGAGCCTATAGGGAATACACCCCCACCCCATAAATCTCTACGATTATGAGTAGTGACCAAACTAACCACATAATTGCCAGAGTTCTTTTCCTGGATAGGATGGATATTTCAGGAAAAATAAATATGGTCATAAAGCACCTATGATTCAACCAATTTGGTTCCTTTTCACTGCTGAACATTTTGTAGGATTATTTGAATAACAAATCCTATTTGATCATAGAAATAGGCTTCATATGTCAGTGTGATGTTTTCTAAATTAAATTAACTTAATTTTTTGGAATTTTGAAACAGGATCTTGTATGTAGTTTGAGTTAGCCTTAAATTTACTATATAGCCCAACTTGGCTTCAGACTCCCCCAAATCCTACTGCCTCTGCCTCCAGAGTGCTGGGATTTTAGGCATGTGCTGCCATGTGCTAGCTTTTACTATTTCTTTCTTTCTTTTTTTTTTGTTCAAGTCCAATATATTTAATCCTAAATGTTCATATCTATGTATGTAATATGTAATATATATATATATTTCTACTATATTTAACAAGTAGCGTTCCTTTTCATTTCTATCAAGGGTATGTCATATTCTTTGATGCCAGATGCAATTTCATAAGCTTTGCCTGAGTTTAATTTACTTTATTTTCTACCCTTTGACTAACACTGTAAAGTAGCAGAGGAAAAGTTACACATAACCCTGACATGTGAGAGAACAATTTCAGTCACAACTGCATCACACTAGGCAATAAAGTTATTCTCAGGAGTGACCGTCTCTAGAGACTGAAGCCTTTGGAACTAATCTTGGAGAATATTCTACATTCCCCACCATGCTCCTTAAGGATGACTAAGGAGTGGAATGTCTGCTCTGGTGGGGAATGTGTGCTAACGCTGCTTTTTCTTACCACTGAAAACCCGTTATTGGCCTCGAGAATCTGTTTAATCAAATCCTAGGGAAGGTCTTCCTCCCTCTAGGGGCTGTTTAGTAAAGCACGGATTAGGGCAAAGCCCTCTAGTGAGTCCTTGGGAGAGTCATCACCGTGAGATCCACCAAGGGGGGGGGGGACGAAGTCTCCAGAAGATTGCCCTTAGCCAAAAAGAGGGAGAAAAATGAAGCTTTGGCAAGAAAAACTCTCTGTGTTTGAAACAAAACCATGAAACAAAAGTATGTCAGTAAAAAGATTTCCCCAAAGGTTTGTTTGGAATAGAATTTTCAATATAATGAAGATAAAGCACTTTTTGAGAAGCCCTTCTAACAATATTTCATTTCCAATAGAATTGCCTGTGAGTAACTGAAACAATTGACAAGGGCAGGGGGAAATGATCGAATGTGCCGCATCAATGAAAGAAATAAAAATGCTCTTACCTCAGGTGAACATTTGGATTTCCTAGAATATAATTATTTAGCTAAATAATAGAATTAGAAGCTGAAACAAAAGGGGAACATTTTAGATTTAGTTTATGAGGGATAAAACATGCTGGGAAAAGAAATTTCACACTGTTTATCAATGAAGCATGTCTCTTCCCTAATCTATATGCTTGTGATACAGAACTCTCACCCATCTTATTCCTTTGAGGGATTTTGAACAATGATAATCATTGACAGCAACAGCATTGATTTACATTTGATGTTATGCTCAGAGTTGAACAAAGCAAGTTTGGGTAGAGGAACTCCTGGCCTTGTAGGAAAAGTCACTCTGATGTAGTAATAAAACATGATACAAAAAGGTATTCAGGAGAAAGTGAACAAATGTGCTCAGCAGTTTTCTTGCATAAACTATTTGCAGAGACTTTATATGTTCAGGCCAGGGAATGTGCCCATTCATCAGAATCAGAAAAAAGGGATTGAAAACTGCTGAAATTTTCAATATAAGTATAGCAAAGACCATGGACTAGACAACCCAGTGTTTGTACCCTGATTGGACATGATTTTGGCAAGTTGTTGATCTCTCTAAATCTCAGTGTTTGAAATAGAAACAATAACTGTTCTTTTCATGTAGTTTGTGTGAAATATGTGCATGGTGCCTAAGTAATGGTGTTAGAACAAAATCAGTTCAAATTTTAATCTGTTTTCATCTTTTTTTACTTCTTGTTTCCTATTCTTCCTCTTGCCAATCTTTCAAATAGACCATCAGTGGAATTTCCACTTCTCTACTTCCTCAGAACAACTATACTGTTTCTGTTTTTAGCTTCCCTAATTTTCTCTTTTGTCATTATCTCAGGGGCTGCCAGTATTTGACCATGGAAAGGATCTGTTTTCATATCTTTTAGGAAAATGAACAATATCTTCATCCTTTTTGCCAGCTATTTACTTTCATGTCTTCAGTTATCTTTCTGCCAAACATTCTCATTTATTTTTACTACATCTTAAATTAAGCCCTGATAAGTGGAACCTCAGCCCATTCCTCAGTTCTCTTCCTCCTTTCATTGTCAGTCACCATTAGTCAAGAATGTACCATTTAACTCAGTCTGCCCGGAGATCTTTGTAGTCAAGCGTGCTATTCCCTCTCTCTAGTTTATCAATCTGGAGTTACTTTAATGTTCCAAATGGAATTGGAGCCAGATACTTCATATTCTGTTCACCTCCACATGACCTTTATACAACTGGCAAAGGATCTCAGATCAGAATAATGCTGGCTCCGATTGGGAACAGAGATTCTGCTAAATGTCTCTAGCTTCAATAGAAATAATTACAATAGGCACAATTTCTGTCTTTCCCCAAAACACCCAACAATTGGAACAAACTCTGACATACCTTACATTTAAAAAAAAAAGTATTTTTCTGATTTCCTCTAAGTAAATAAATTTTACTTTCCGCTTTAGCGAAAATAGCAATTTACTGAAATAGTAAAGTTTATTTTCTGCTTTGCATCTCTATGAAATAAAAGTACAAGATAATTATGAAATATACACTCTTTTTTATACTCCTAACATTTTTTTAAAAGAAAGGTGAGGAGGAGGCAGTGTAACTAGCAAGTGAAAGAACTCACAGTGTAGCTAGGATATGGTGCAGTGTTGCTGCTGTGCTGATAGAGTGTATTTAGACTTAAAATGGTGAAAAACCTATGTGGAAGAATAAGAAATATGAAGAATAAATGAGTTATCTCTAAAAATCCTTAAATCATTAAGATATTACACTGAATTACTTATCTGAGCTTCCAGCTTAAGTTAATGGGGACATAAGTTAATGAGGAAGCCTTCTAATCATCCCATCTCTTATTAACCCCTCATGATACTGTAGGAATCTCTCCTTATTCTTCTGTCTGTGCTTAGTTGTAAGCCATGATCTTGCCTTGTGCCCTTACTGACCGACAGGCACTTGAAGGATTAAATGGCATTTTACATAGAGTAGGTAGATATACATTTAGGACCACCTTGTTCCTTAGAAGCTAGATGAGCTGTATTAAATCTCCTGTGTGTAGACCTTGGGAGATTCGTTTTTCTTCCAGAGATTATACAAATATTGAAATGGTGAGGATAGTGGGGATATTTATAGTTTTGTAAGTGTGGTAGCTCTGTATACCTTTTTGCTGTTAATAAACTCATGTTAGGATTTATTGCTACACCTCTCAAGTATCACTTTTACCTGTATCATACTGGCTCTACTATGAATTATTAAAGACCTTGTAAAATTTTTTCATGAAGAAGCAAACCCTTAACTTTATGTGTGAAAGCCTTTATTGTTTGTAGGAAGTTGAAGAGATTTCCATTTCCGGTGAGAATGAAATGTAACATTCCTGTTCCTAAAAGCATTTCAGCCATCTCTGCATTTTAAGCCCCAACCTCTTTACATATTACTTCGTTCCTATACTCTTTCTTCTATATTTCCAGGTTCTTCTTCACTATCCCTTACATTATATATACTTATCTTCTAATATGGAATAGTTTAGCTTTTTGTTTGTCTCATTGACAGTAACTTTTGGATCTAATTTTTGACCCTCATCAATATACTTGTATACATAAAGTTTCTTTTCAAGGACCATTTTAAATGAAGACAACATAGTTTTATACCTCAGTACAAATGCATGAACTGGTGAAGGACAGGGTTTAGTTATTGTGGGGGAAGTGAGGGTAAAGAGACAAGAGAGCTCACGAAAGTCGTGAAGGAAGACAGACACATCTGCTTCTTCACAACTTGCAAAAATGTACGGTGATGATTTTTAGGCTTCCTTCTAATGTCACAGATAGATTTAAGTAACCTGAACAGTCTTCTTTAAGATGCACATTCCTCATCTCAACATCCAGAGGTTCTAATCCAGTAGCTCTTAATTCAAAATATACAATAAATTTTGTGGACTACTGGCATAGGAATAATTAAGTAATAATTAATATGATCACGACTATGTTGCACTTTTCTTAAAGTTTTTAAGAACAGCATAGGATTAACATGGATCAATGACTCTCTAGGAACTAACTAACCTAACTAACTAACCTGGAGCTAAGATTCTTGGGTGCAAATACAGAGAAAGGGATGGAAATCTGGAAGGGATCTTTCTTTTTTTCTTCACATTAGAAGCATTCTCATGAGAAAGGAAGAAACCATACCTATGTGTCCAAAAGCTTGAGAACCACAAAGAGGCAATGTGGAAACAAGGTCCAGTGAAAACCAGGTGTTCCTCAGGGTAGGAATATATTCTGCAGTGTAGTATTCCATTCAGTGAATGAAAAGTTGCATTTTTTCTTTATAATTTTTTAAACATGAAAACTGATTTCAAAGTAGAACAGGGAGATTTTCACTCAACACATCTGAATGTTATATTTTGCCAAATGTTTGCCAGGTAAAATAGAAGAATGTCCAGAGTAACTGTTAAAAATGTTTGTCGTTAGAAGATCTATAATGAAAATGTCAATTTGCTTAATCTATAAGTGATGAAGTTTTATTTTAAAAGACTTAAACAGGAGCACGTAATAAAATGCTGTGATAAATGTCAAGGTTGCTTCACCCCGGGTGACAGGTAAATGGATTCATAAAATGTGGTATGTGTATAAAAGGGAATATTATTTAGGCATAAAAATTGAATGAGATTCTGTCATTTGCAGCAACTTTGTGGTGCTGCAAGAAATAAATCAGGCACATATTCTTACTTATATGTGAAAGCTAAAAAATTTATCTCAAAGAAGTAGAAAATAGAATAGTGTTTGCTAAAGCCTGAAATGAGTGGGGAGGAAGGATGGAGAATGTGGTTAATGGAGTCAAAGATGCAGTTGGATAAGAGTTCTACCCTAGAGTAGGATAACTATGGTAGACAACAATTAATTCAGTATTTCAAAATAGCCAGTAGAAAGAATTCTGAATGCTTTCAACATAAAAAAGTGATTTACATCTGAAATTTATATATTTCTCTTACTCTGTCCCAATCACTATACTATATACATGTGTTGAAATGACCCTTTG
The DNA here is from genome assembly GCA_004027295.1 of Dolichotis patagonum. NCBI lineage: Eukaryota > Metazoa > Chordata > Mammalia > Rodentia > Caviidae > Dolichotis > Dolichotis patagonum. Next base: position 95,103 of record PVJX010001922.1, on the reverse strand, counting down.
TATCTCATAAATATGTTCTAATTGACATATCAATTAGAAATAAAATATTTTAAAGTATTGCATCACTTAGCTTCTCAGTTGAATCTAATTGCTAGTGTAATGATTCATCACAGATCTTGTAATGCTATGCATTTAGGCAAAATTTAACAAAAAGTGTGTTATATGGAAAGCAAAGTAGGATCTAGTGAGGATGTCATTGTGGCCCTTCTCATAAGAGAGATCTTTTCAGCCTTTGGAGCCATAGTTAGGTAGTTTCTTGGGAAAGGGTGGACCTCAATGTTGTGCAACTCAGTGATGTGTCATTATGAAAAGAAGACAAAATTCACCAAAGGGGAACATACAAAGTGTATACAGCATTCTTATAGTTGACTCTGGGTAAGGTAGTTACATGTTGGTAGAATAATGACATCTTGAGAGAAAATATTAGAATATCTGACTATTGTTAGCATCATCTACATGCAGAAGAATTTGGGAATCAGCGCTTTTTATGATTTATGTCTACATATGTCTCTAAAGTGCCATGCAGACATAGGTGGAGCTTTTCAGAGGTGGCTAGATCTAGAGTGTGTGATGCTGGGGTTGATTATTGGCACAGTGGATTAAAGGGCACTAGGATTGAGGGTGTGAGTATTATCTGCTCTAAGGTAAAGTAGCATAGATAAGATATAAAAGGCAGAAATAGGTTTGTCACTGATTGCTTGGACTCGCTACTTTCTGCTTTTGCTATTTTCTGCCTGTCATGAACTGTTTCTCCTCTGAGATGCCCCTCTGCCATGCCACACTGCATTGGAGCCAATTGATTATTGATTGAAACCTCTACAAACTGTGAGCCATAATAAATCTTTCCTTCTTTAAATTTGCGTGTCAGGTATCCTGTCTCTGTAACAAAAAAGTAACTAAGATAGGACGAAAGACAGCTTTGTTAGAATCAGTTCTGTTCAAATTTATACTTCTAGTATATGTCATAGTGCATTTTGCCATGTGGATATAGTATGTATACATTGTGTATTTTATTTTTACAATACTTCATCTGTGATACTGTATTTTGTTATGTAAATATTTATTAAACCTTATTAATTTTACTGGCTCTTAATTTATAACAGGAAAAAATGTACATGGAGATCATTTAAAAACATTGCATGGAGTAGTTTTACTTGATGAATTAGATATAGTCTTCAGAAGGATCAGTATTCTAGAAGTAAACACTATAGATGCTAAGAACCACACCAATTACAGTGCCTTTCCATAACTAGACTTTGATAGTTTCTATTTGTGTTTGTGGGTATGAATTTCAGAATTAAGAGTACTTAGGTCCTATCGAATGATATTGGAGAAGTTATTTTCTTTTCCTAAATTATTTTCTTATTCTAGAATATGGGCTTAAATTGGTATTCCTACATGTTTATGAGAATTAAATAATACATTTATACTTCTTGGAAATTTCAAAAGTATCAAGTAAGTGGAGGAAAGTATTATTATAGACTTCTTTCTCAATAGACAAGAAATATTTGATCATGTATTATGTGTCAAATTAACATTTTCTCTGAATTTTAGTGTAACTGTAGTTTTCAGCTGGAGATGATTTTACACTGCAGGGGATATTTGACAATGTTTGGAAACACTGAGGTCATCATTAGTAAAAGGTACTACAAGCATCTGGTGGAACATGCCATGGGAAGAATATTCTGCACTGCTTAGGATAGTTCCTCATAATAAAGTGTTATTTGCTTCAAAATGTCAATGATACGAATGTTGAGAATACTGTTTATATTTTAACTTTAAAAAAGAGAAACAAATGTACATATATGGCATGATTAATAAACATTTTAATAAAAGAGTAATGCTCTATTGCTTAGAAGTTGCACTTAGATTGGGTTAAACATAGGCAGAGTTAGCCACCACTGGGAAGTGGTAGCTAGCATGGGCCAGGAGAAGCAGCCAGCCATCCCTGTGCATACCTGCTGCCATCTGGAAACTCTTTGTGTAGCTGCAGCTGTCTGGAGAAGTCCACCCCATGCTCCACTGCATCCCAAGGGTCCTAGGTAAGGAGAAACCCAGGTGCCTGGCCCACTGACCTACACTATGGATGGACAGCCAAAACAGGAAGTGCCTGGGATCCCACAGCCAGCTTATCTGAAAGAACCTGGAAAAATATCAAGGCAAAGGAACAAAAGGCAATCTCAGACTTCCAGACCACATGAAACAAGTCTAGAAGGTAGAGACATGGAAGAAGTTGGAAATCACACACCTGAAATTTCTAAAAGGATAGCACTTAAAGCAAAAAAAAAGTTTCATGAGGCTGAAAAAGTGATCAGATCAAAAATAATATCTCAGGTAAAAGAAGAAATAATGAACACAATGAAAGAATTGCTGAGTATATCTAAAGAAGACATAGATAAAAATAAAAATAAGAGGAGCATAGGAAAATGATGGAAATGTAGAATGAATGATATTGGAAAAATTACAATCCATAATACAGATTCAAAGAGATATCTAGGCAATTAAAAACTCCACTGAAAATGGGCAAAATCACTTGCAAGAAACTGAAGATAGACTGTCAGACCTTGAAGACAGGATTACACCTAGGAAATGATTGCACAAAAGAAAAGATCTCTTAAAAATAACAAGAAACCAGGACATAACAATTCAATGGCTGCAAGATGACACAAAGAAAAATAACTTAAGACTGATAGATGTTGTTAAAAAGCAGTGGTCAACACAAATGACATAAATAGACTATTTACAGAAGTAATAGCAGAGAACTTACCAAGCATGGGAAAAGGATCTGACATGCAGATAAGTGAGACATATAGACTGACAGCTAGCCATAACCAAAATAAATCTACACCCAGGCATATAATAATCAGGATCCCAGAAATTCAGCACAAGAACAGAATATTAAAGGCTGTTAGAGAAAAGCAACAGATCACCCATAAAAGAAAACCAATCAGAATCACAGCAGACTTCTCAATGCGAAGCATTAAGTCAAGAAGAGGTTGGAGTGCAATATTTCAAGTCTTGAAAGAAAACAACTTCAAACCCAGATTGACATACCCTACAAAACTATCTTTCAAAATTAATGAAGCAATAAGATACTTCCATGATAAAGAGCAACTGAAGGAACTCCAGACCGACCCTACAAAGAGTACTGAAGGATATTCTAGAGAGAGATAAATATGGTCATGGTCCCAGGAACAGAAGCAGACAGGGATTTCCAAGCAGGGAAAGCAATTGAATGGAGAAGGAAAGTAGGGGGCCAGTGGAAGGAGGATAGCATGGCAGAGATGAGCCAGTGCATGTCAATTGTAGCCATTAATGTAGATAGCCTCAATTCACCAATAAAAAGAAGCATGGGCAGAATGGATTGGAAGGTTCTATCAATATGTTATATACAAGAGACACATTTGACTCAAAAGGAACTTCATAGGCTCAAGGTCAGAGGAAAAAAGATAATTGTTCATGTAATGAGGACCCAGAAAAAAACCAAGGATAACTTAGCCATCAACTGCAGAATGGATAAGAAAGATGTGGTATTTTTATACAGTGGAAAGCTACTCAGCTATCAAGGATAATCTCAAGGGTCTTGTAGGTAAATGGGTGAAACTTGAGCTCATGCTCATGCTCAATAGGTGAAATGGTTCGGACTCACAGGAGTGAATGTCATGTTGTCTTCCTAGTATAAAAAACTGAAGGAGTTAGTGGAATCCAAAATGTACAATAAATATTGTGAAAGTAAAAGATGAGGAAATGTCCAAAAAGGGAAGATGGTTGCCATTGTTAATTTCCAACTATCTTGTTTTGAAGTCCTGTATCGTTTTCTTTTTTCTTTTTTTTGGTTTGGTTTGATTTTATTCAGTTTTGTTTTATTTGATTTTATTGTAGCTAATGGTATAGGCAGCTATTTTGAAGATGAGAGGCATTATGGTAGCCATTTTTGATTTCCTATTATTGTTTTGATATCCTGTATCTGACTTCATTCTGTTTCATTTTGTTTGACTTTATTATCTTTAAAATAAAAATTTAAAAAATAGGCAGACTTATGATATGGTTACAATTAGTGAAAACCAGGCTAATACTTTCTGAAAATGATGTTAACCAGAGTTTAAATAATATAGGTAGTAATTTTCTCATCCTGCACTACAAGTAATGTTAATATTAAATATTAGAAAACTGTCTAAAGAGGAGTTATATATGATTTCAGTGGAAGTATAACTATTTATGTATAGCACATGCAAATTTTACTCTGCTTAAAACTTTTCCATTTTGCTTCTGAGTATGAGCATTATCTAGCATTCTTGAGGACTAGACCAAAAGGTGTGCAAATGGATATAAATAATAGTCTTTTCAACACAAGGGTAATTTCCTTAGTCAGACTTTCTCCAGTTCTTATCCAAATCTCTTCCACATCCCTTTTGGCAGAAAAAAATCTTAATTCTCTGTTTCAAATCTGTTTGTATTCAAGACATTCACTCGTATCAGAATAGTAGAATTTAAACCATTTGACAGAAATGTTTTTCATTTGTAGATGGAAACCGTTATCAAAGTAGAATTGGGAGGAAGTTTGGCAATCCATCAGATGATTATTTAATACTTAAGGGATTAGGCTACTTGACATACATGGTACCTCCCTTCTAGACACTTACAGTCCAGAATTCTAAGATAATGACCTAGCAATAGACATCTTACTGCTCAATCCTTCAAAAAGATAATATGTATAATTTTCTTCCTGTTTCATTTGGACCACGTGTTCCTGATCCTTTGCCAGAAAATAAGAGGAATCCTATACCAACCTTCCTAATTACTGTGGACATCACAGCATATGTAAGTTTTCTTTAAAGCTATGAAAGGTAGTTCCAGGGATGCGAAAATGCAGAATTTTATTCTGGTGAGAAAAGTTAGAATCCTCAAAGATGGAACTATCAAAGGAGAATCAGTACATGGACTAGCAATGAAAGGATTAAAGAATAGCATACAATTAAAAGTATGAATAGTTTCCAGCTGTAGGCAAATAGAAAGAGTCCTATATATTCTAATTCTCCCATACAATATCCCCTAAATAGGAGATTAACAAAAATAAATTATATCCTCCAGTTCTTATTCAAAATACTCAGGGCAAAGTAAACAATAATTACTGTAAATTAGCTCTTTTAAATAATTCAAGTGCAGATGACAACTAGTAAATGGCTTATTAGTGCAGCTACTTCTACAGGCAAATTTTTAATATGTTGCTCTTTTCTAGCCTGTCATCACAGCTAGAAGGAAGGCAGGAGGATCACAAGAGGAATGCCAGACTGGACAACATAGCAAGACCCTCTCTCAAAATGTTAAAAAGCAGTGGTGATATAGCTCAGTGGTGGGGCACTTGCTTGGCATATAAGAAGAGTTGGATTCAATTCTGAGTACTGCAAATGAAAATAATGTTGTTCTATGACAACAAAACAGACAAAGTATTCCCATTTCTGTGGTTTGAATGTTGAAAAATTGACATGGGTCCCTTGGAAGATGAATAGGCATAAGGGTGTCAGAGTCCTCATGAGTGTTTTAAAGAGACTGCAAAGAGCTATCTTTCTCCTTTCACTATGTGAAAACATGGTAAGAAGAGGCCGCCTATGAGGCAAAAAGTAGGTTCTCAGCAGGCACCAAAATGTCTAGCATCTTGCTCTTGGAATGTCCAACTTCCAAAACTGTGATTTTTCTCTTCCTTGTGAGCTACCCAGTTTGTGGTATTTTGTTACAACAGTCCAGATGGCCTAAAACACCCATGTGACCAGTTTTAGGCAACCAACATGGAAGACACTAAGACAAAGTGAGAAGAGATGTGCAGTAGTAAACCACCACTGGTTTTCGTAATTCACGGATATAATGAATTTAAGTAGCCCTTACACATAAATAATAGCAAATGTGGTAAAATAAGACATTTGTAAGTTTTAGGTATCTCATACATTTTAAAGCATAATTTGTAAATTGTAGGCTTATAAAATTTAATGTTTAACAATGGCTGGCTCACGAAATTTCTGAAAATGTAGCAACATCATTCTCACACATCAGCATGAGCTGGCCTCAGCACACTATTAGTGAAGACAGTTATTTCCACTTCCCATTCCCTTTTGATGTACAAATTTGAAAGTTGAAGCAAAGATGACAGATAGTCACTGTAGATGTGATGAGGTCTGTGCACTGGAGGAAATACCGCTTTTGAAATTTTGATCACTAAAGATCCAGAGGAGAAACTGTGGTATACAAGTGCAACTCTGGTATAAATATGCAGAAGGACTGAATGAAACATAGCAGCATTTGAAAAGTATATAAATATCAGAATATTTCATATGATAAATCTTTGAAGAGATTATTGACAAAAATATTGAATGAAAAAGATGACTTGGGAAACACATTTTTTCAGCCTATTTATATGTTAAATTTAGATTTAAAAAGGGGTTGCTGAATTACAAAAGTTTTGTGTAGCTTGTTCAAATAAATATTATAGAATTGACTAACAACGTTACTCAATTTTTATGCAGTTGTACACATGTGTATGGAGAGGAAGTTACATATTTTCAAATGTAGCATCTATCCGGCCAAATTTTAAATGCATAGTTTTTATTAAGGATCCTTGAAATCTTTTGTAAGGATCATCTGTAATTAGAGCATGAAAACAGATAGACTTTTTTTTCTTTGAGCTGCCTAAAAGTTTAAGGTACATTTTTTCTTTATGCAAAAAGAACTGGGCAATTTAAGAACTAAACCCTGTATTCCTATGGCTTTTATCAAAAAGATTCCATTTAGTAAATTACTGTGGATTTTCCTGTTCCTTTTTTGTCTTCAGAAAACCACAATAAACTATTTTTAGTTGAATAAAATGAAAGTAGAATGCCTCATTTTTGGAGGGAAAATAATAGATGAAGATTGAGCTTAAAGAGAAAAATATATAAGAAGTTATGTGCCACAATAAGGCTTTGAAAATAAGGCTTTGAAAAAAATGAAAGAATGACTATTTGTAAATCAGAATCCAGAAGTTCTGTTTTATGATTATGTTGAAGTTTAATTTCTTTATATTTTTCTGCCATTGTTTTAAAAAAAAGCAGCCAAAACTTCAAAGGAACCTCGCATGTGTTCCAAATCAGAGCTTCAGAGCCGATGTCTGACAGCCCAGAAATTAAAATAAAATAAATGTACTGTTTAAACTTCCATTTTTTCCAATAACAACAACAACAACAAAATCACTTTTTCTGTGTTTAAGTTTTTCTTCCCCTTTGTTAACTTTATAATTCTGTTCCCTTGCATATTTCCTCATTTAGCAATTATGGGCCTGGCCCTATGGAGTGCAGGATTCCCATGGAGTTCAGAGGGAATTTCAGACAGCTAGAGTGGATGTCAAGGCTTCAGGATCAGCTTTTGTGACTTTTTCTGCGCATTTGAACCGCTCCCTTCTCAAAAAAATAAAAGTAAATTTAAAAAAGAAGAGAAAGGAAAGGAAAGGAAAGGAAAGGAAAGGAAAGAGGAAAGGAAGACAAAGAAGCTTAGTCGTTAGGCTGTGCTCAAACACCTGCATCTGACTGTTCTTGCATTTTCTTAGGATGACGGAAACAGGCATCTCAAAGAACAAAGAAAGGCCCAGGGATGGTTTGTGTTTGAAAGTGCACTAGCGTGAATACAAGATGTCAGTCACTAGCCAGCAATTTGGCAGACATTTCTTGGAGCATTGAAGAGAATAATTAGAATTTGACCTGAAGAGCTCTGGGTTTTTTGGGAGGGTGGTAAATATGAATCATGAGTGATTAGAATCATCTCTGCAAAGGGACTTCGATGTTATCTACAACACTTTCTGCCTTTCACAAATGAGAAAGTGAAGACACTGTGTTTTACAGTAATAATTTCTTTTCTCAAGAAAATACAGCTACAAATGAGCTTGAATTTTGGTGAATTCTGTGATGTGGCTAATGAGGAAGACACAGAAATATCAGGCCTCACAGAGAAGCATACCCATAGATACTTTGGTTTTGGGTACAATTTTCTGCCTATCTATCAGAGCCATTAGTCTGAAACTTAACTCTGATTGCCTCTTTTAAAAGGTATTAACCAACAACCAGAAAGTATGGACAGATAGCAATCAGGAGTAAAAAGTTCCCTGCCACATCTTTGCAGAGACAAACAAGCTGCTTTGGGAATTTCTAAGTTTAATGGGCTTAGGTTCATTTTCTTTTCTCCCACAATGCCATCTCACAGACTGCACATCTGGCTTGCAGAGCATCTCAAAAATGTTTATTTCCGGACCCTGAGAGGGTTTCCTGAGTGTGGAGTAGAGACCACATTTTGTTCATGTTAAGTTACATTCTGAGAGTATATCATGCCCAAATGGAGACAATACAATTCAGGCTTCATTTAGAAGTTCTACTGCATGTGTAGTGAAGAGAAAATAGTAAGAGTGAGCAGAGATGCTCTCAAAGTGTGTGAGCATGAAGTCTTCATGCTTTCTTTGGGAAGGAGTACAGAGAATGCCAAAACATTGGTGTGCCTGCTCAAACCCTGTCACAGTGTTTGCAGTCAGTCATGAAGATGAAATCGTATTCAAGCATGGGCTCTGTGCAGTCGGAACTGTCCCTCTGGCCATGAATGTGAAGGAAGATGGACCATGTCTTTTCAGTAAATGTACTGTATTGGTTTCCTGAATGACATACCAAGAATTGGAGTGTTAAGCTCCTCCTTGAGACTCATACAATTAAACTGAAAATCATAAATGTTGGAAAAGAGTTTCTGGTTAAAATAATTTGCCAACAAAATGTAAGGCTATCAGAGAGAAGTTTCTCTGAATGTAGTATGGGGAACGCAGAACTGGCTCTTGAATGATGAGTTAGAGATGAGAGAATGTGAGGCAAACAGAAAATCTGATGAAACCAGCCATATCACATTGGTTCTCCAGTGACATTGACTGCCTTTACTGTGTCCTTGCATACCGCTAAATAAGTATATTTAGTTTTGCGTGCATTTACCATACCTCAGATGTTATGCTATCCCCAGTTTAGAGAAGAAATGGCAACTCAGAAGAAATTAAGAAACATGTCTGAGATGACACTGGTGATTGTGAGAGAGATGGAATTCAAACTCCAAACTCTTCTTCTCTAAGACACTTTCCATTTCAAAGCCTATTCAGTTTGACAGTAATAGCATATGGGCCTTTAATTACCAAGCCAACAAGTTTAAGCTTGGTGGTTATTGGGTATTTTGAACAGTCTCTTCGTTACCATTGATGAATGTTTTACAAATGAGATGATCTACTGACCAAAGTAAGGACAACAGAAAGAGAAATTGAGGTAATGGGGCAATGAATAATCTCTTGACATGCTTGCTTAGAGGCTAGTGGTTGTAAAAAGAAATACTCTACTGGCCATGTGTGATCAAAGATAAGGGCTGGAACTGAGGGTAGGAAAGTTAGTGATTGCAGTCTTTGGCTTAGTGATGGTGAATATAACTGCCAGTGAAAATATTTGAGGATGGAGAAGGGAAGGGTGGAGTTCCCCTCCACCTTCTGGGGAAGGGTGGAGTTCTGATGACAGAAGCTTGGGTGTCCTCACATCATTTCTCAGGAAGAAAGTAGAGGAGCCAGCAACAAAAGAAAGAAGAGAAAGATTGGAAGAGGACAATTCTGAGAATATGATGGCAAAAGTTCAATGGAGAAGAGTGTTTCATAAATCAAGGGAGATAACATGATAATAATAGAATCACATGAGAGATATTCCATAGATGGATGTATTTAAGTGAGATATTTATATAATTACTTATAGTTTTTCCCACCTATGTTAAGTATAGACATAAAAATTTCAGACTTTTTTGAGACGGTCACTGAAAGTTACCCCTGAATTAAACCCAAGATAACTATACTCTTCTTACCTTTTCATGTTTATTATCTGTTTCTCCTTCACTAAAAGAATAATATGTTGTTGGATAATATTTTCACATAGAGCACAGTTGTTTGGCCATACATTCTTAAAGGTTTCACACCTTCATTGTTTCAACTAGAAACAAAACCTTGATTGAATCAACAAAATAAAATAATGAAGTGTCTTTAAGAATTTGATTTTCCTTGTGTGTTGAGTTATGACAGTTAAAAATAACCAGAATTCTACTATTTGCAAACTTTATTTTAATGACAAGGACCTGAAAAGTTGTATTCTGTTAAGAATCCTGTTTTCTCAAATTTAGTTGTCTAGTTGATTTTACCTACCCTAAATGCTTTTTAATCTGTCTTACATCCACTATTTAAATTAAGCCTTTGCCTTCGTAAATTGTAGGTAATAAAACAAAGAAAACATTTTTCAATATTTAAGTTATAAAATAAATTACAATTAATTTCAAACCTAGTAAAAGAAAATTTAATGTCCTTAGGGGAAAATGCATTATCTTTAGAAACGTAAGTTCAGAACGCCTCAGAAGTATTTCTCAGGAGATGGCCATCATCATGATAACCTAAACTATTTATTTACTGTTAATGGTTCTCCTCAAGTTGCCGTTTTACTCCTTATAATTCTTCATAAGATTAGCCAAAATGATATTGACTAGTTTTGGTCTTAAATGTGAGTAGTTTCTTTAAGACTATGTTTTGTGAGGGCCAATTCCACTTGATAAATCCTCCTAATAGAATAAAAATCTTGTATTATTCTGGAATAAGTATTCAACTATGTATCTGACAGTTTTTATGAATTATAAGTATTAACATTTAAATAATGAGGTGAAGCACTCAAATCTAAAAGCTGCCTGGTAATGATAACCCACTTAAATAATTCTCTGTGTCAAGCCCTTCTTGAAGGCAGATTTTGGGAAAACAAGAAGGAAGAAGAACACAGCATGTAAAAGAGAGGCTGGTATGCAGCCGGAATAGAGAAGGAGCAAAAGAGGATATTAAAAGGCTTCTACTCCTATAATTACACAGAAGCACTAACTTGCAGGAACAAAGTACTTATATTAGCCAACTTTCCTGTGAATACTTGACAGCCCAAACAGAATGGCACAAAGGTTTCACTGGCTCATATTTTCAGTCTGTGATCTGCTCGTTCCAAGAGAGAAGCATGAGGAAGAAAGGACTTGGAGGACTAAAGATGCTCAGTTCGTGGCAGCCAGGAAGCAGATTGGGGAAAGGTACAGAGAGGAATGAGTGAATGATCATAAACAATACCTAAAGCCTTGTCTCCAAAAGCCACCCAGACACACCCAGAAACCTATGTTGTTAATCAACTAGATTTTTCTTAATCCAAACAAGTTAATTTATCAGGATTAACAATCACAGTCCACTACTTTTCCACTTGACACCCAGAAGTATCTCCTAAAACAATACTTAATCTCCATATAAAGTCAGTGACAATTTTATAATCCCACATATCATATCAGGAAATGAGACCTCCCCAGAGTCTCAAAAATTTCAGCATTTTTCAGAAGTCCAAATCCAAGACTCATTTGAGATTCAAGACAGATTCTTAACTGTGAACCTGTAAGAATCAAAACAAGTTACGTCATCCCAAAGTACAATGACACAGGGTAAACATTACCATTCCAAATGGAAGAAATAGGGAAATAGAAAAGAATCAGACCAAAGCAAGACTGAAACCCAGAAGAGCAGAGATTAAGTCCTGTAGCTCCATATCTGGCATCTGGGGCACACTAGTGGTGAGATAGCGCTCCAAAAGGCTTATGCAGCCCTGCCCCTATGGGCTGGCTAGTTGCAAACCCCTCAACTTCTCTTGGGCTGGCTTCACTCATGGCTTGTACTTTTCCTCAGGAGATTTTCCTTGTTCCATATTCCTAGCATCTCTGACTTCCAGGAGTCTCCTCTTCATGTTTGGCTTTATTCTCACAGCTTTATGCACTGTCCTTGGGGCTTTTTCATGGCCTTGCAGATTTCCTTTGAAATCTGGGTGGAAATTTCCCTGACTCCACAACTCTTGCATTTGGCACCAGCCTTGTGCAAACAACACTAAGGTCTGTTGTCAGAGGTAACAGTAGCCAAGACCCCTTGGACATTAGCTGTAGTGGTCTCTGAGTTCCTGGATGGCTGCGGATGAGGTGAATCTCAAGTATTATGGTTTAGATCTAGATGCTGCCCCTACAGCCTCGTGCATTCACAGACAAGGCTTTTGAAAGGTGATTGGATTATGGCAACACTATTGCTGACTTTCTATTAGGAGACAGGGTCTGATAGGAAGAGATAGGTCAGGTCACTGGCAGTGTGACCTGGAAGGACATATTTCCCTCCTCAGCTCCCCCCTTCACTCTTTGATGTGAACAGCTTTCCTCCCCAGACCCTTCCACCATATCTTTCCAACTCAGAGCCAGCTGACTGTAGACTGAAACCTCCAAAAACCTGTGAGTCAAAATAAACCTCTCCTTTAATTTGAAGCTGTTGGATATTTTGTCCTTGCAACAAAGAAAATGACTAAGACATCAAAGGACTGGATCTCTAGGAGTCCCTTCTGGAGCACAAGTCCCAGGAATTCTCTCCTTAACTGAAAGTTTTATACTTTTGCACCCTTAAACCTGTGACATGTAACATCTTGGTGATTTCTGAGATACTCTTAAAATATCTTTCTTCTTATGTCTATGCAAAGTACTTGATTTCTTCTTAATGGTGTTAATATCTTCAACACTCACATCTTTTTTGGCCTCATCTTTACCCATGGTTTCTTCCGGGTCAGAATTTAAATTTTATTGGTTTTCCCTAGATTCTGCCTATAAATCTGGCTGAATGTGGCCGGCAGTTTACATACCAAAGCCTGAATGTTGAGCTTCCCTTATTTTAGTCTCCTGCAAAGTCTCAGGACATGGGAAGAGTGCAGAAACATTTGTATGCCAAATTGTAACACACATGGTCTCTGGTCCAATTGCCAGTGGAATCTTGGTTCCCAACTGAAATCTCCTGAGTCTGGCCTCTACTGTCCACATCCTTATCAATGTTCTAGGCTTGTGTTGTCTGGCCAGCATCACCTTCCAAACTCTTCTTACAGTTTTCTAAGGCTTCTCTAGCCAGCACATCCAAACTTTCCTAAACTCTTCCCAGGAGGCAGCTCCAATGGCTTCTAACTCATATGGTCAGGTACAGTTTCAGCAAGAGTCCCATTTTTTCGGGCACCAATTAGTTAATGTTTGTATTGCTGGGCATAAAACACAACACTCAAAATTTAAAGGGGGGAAGGGTTTCATTGGTTCATATTTTCAGATTTTGATCACCTGGTTCCCAGGCAGAAGCATTATTGCGGAGAGATGTGGAAGGAGCAAAGCTGCTCAGTTCATGATGGTTAGGTAGCAGAGCTGGGAACAGTACCAGAGAGGAATGGGTGGAGAACTATATGTGGTACCCAATGCCACACCTCAGTGGTACACCTAGACATATCCAGGAGCATGCTTTACAAATCTGCTAGGTATTTATTAATCCAATAAAGTTGATACATTAAGATTAATGGCACCTTATTATTTGGATTGTAATACCTATTTATCTTGATGATAAACAAAACAAACCTAGATCTGTTTTCTTTGAGGGATTTTTTATTCCGAGTAGATTTAAATTGTTTGCTTATTTGTTTGTTTGGCTTTTTGTTAGTTTGTTTTAGAGACAGGGTCTTGCTATGTAGGCAGACCTTGAACCCACTGTGTAGTCCAGGCTGGCTTGGAGTTTGCAGTGATCATGCTGGCTCCACCTCCCAAGTGCTGGAGTTTTGGGTGTGTGTCACCAGACTCAGAGGCTTAAAGTTTTCACTATCAAAAAGTTAGAAATTATATTAATCAATAAAACCAAATAACAGATCTGGATGGAGCTTTCAAAATTTTGTAGTCATATACCCCACAATGCTCAGTGCATGTACAAGCATCCCAGGAGAAGGACTCCTTAGTAGAAGGACATTCTTTTAATACATGTTTATAGTACAATAGAGATGCCAATTAAAACAACATTAAGATTTCATTTTAGAAAGAATGGCCATCATCAAGAAATCAAATAGTATCAAATGCTGGTGAAGCCTTGGGGAAAAAGAAACCCTTCTACATTGTTCGTGAGAATATAAACTAGTACAACCACTCTGGAATTAAGTACGGAATTTCCTCAAAACACTGAAAGTAGGATTCCACTTGATCTAGCTACTGACCTTCTGAAAAAAGTCAAAGACATCATGTTATGGTGACATATACATACCCATGTTTATGGCAGAACAATTCATAATACTTAAATATTGGAAGGACTTACTTTAAATGCAGTCTGGGGTAAGATTCTGAAATCTGTACCAAACTTAGTCTGAGATGAGGCTCAGATATCTTCATTTTAGCAAGCATCATGTCATTCTGTTTGAGCAAAGGTTAACTTCCCTTTAATAAATACTAATTTAGCCCAACACCTGTTTTTTCACTATCAAAGAAACAAAAACCTAGAGATGAGAATTGGCAAATCCAATTTCCTAGCACGTCATAGATTCTAGAATTTAGTTGATAATATCCTTGGTAATTGTTCATTGATATTATCCAAATTCAGAATCAGTGGTACTTCCTTTGTTCTGTTTTTGATGCTCCATGAAGAAGTCTAAATAATCTTTTCTAGAAGCTAACAATTTTTAGGAAATAAGAATTGACAAATGCCTCAGGATAATTTAAGCAGCTGGTGGAGAACATCTGGGTATCTCTTAAGAGCAGTAATTTCTCTTTAATGAATTTGTCTGAAGTTGAAAATTATGATGAGTTACACAACTATTTTGAGATGTAGTGGTTATGATAAAAAGCCATATTCTCTAGTGTTCATTTTGAATTTCTTTTGTCATTCATTATTAATTAAGCATTTTTAAACACCCACTTACTAATTTTTTCTAAATATCACACTTGGTTAAACAAATGTTGATGACCACACCTTCATAAAGCTCCTACATTTTTCCATCTTCTGGGCTGGTCAGTTAATAACCAGATTATGAAATTTTAACTGTTTTCAGAAAATCTGAATGACACTCTAAAGGAGGAGCAATAAAACAAACAGCTGCATATCCCCAGAGTGTCCAGTTTGACTCCCAGCCTAGTGCATCTGGGAGCATCTTGGTTTGTAATTCAGTTGCCTAATCTCATTACAGACGCTTGTTGAAAGATGACCATGACCTCCCGGTTTTAATGATTCTAGAAGAGCCAGCAGGTTGCGCTTCATCATTTATTCTGGCACATACCAATCTGGTTCCCAAGTCCTGGAAACTTCTCTTTAGCTTTGATGTACCTATCCTGTGTCTAGACTCCATCCTACTTAGTCTGTCAAAATTTAATTCTACAATATCCTCATCTTTCAGACCCCTTCAGTGTCTTGTAGTGTCTTACCTAAAATGCCACCATGTCCCCTGAAGTACTTTGTTTTTGCCATTAGGAAGGTTTTAGAATTCTTTATGAAATACAAGTCAGACATTGGACCTCATTCATAGAGAAACTATTCCTTATGTTCCAAGACCTCTAATGTATACTTTTTCGTGACTCCTCCTTCTAACTTGGAAAAGCAAGGAAAATATGCATGATGAAAGATACTCTGAAATATTTAACATTCTTTTTCAAAAAATGACAGTTACATTGAGATGGCTGATGTATATAGGAGGAAGCTCACTAAATGTTTCTATTTTCATCTAAGGTTTTTTTTTTTTAATGGCAATAGCCTAAAACAGAACAAGCCATTTTCATAATTAGTATTTGAAGTGAAGCCTTTATTTTGTCCATATCAGCAGACTTGAAGCATTTGTAAAGATTGTGTAGGATTCCAGCCATATTTACTTGGCAAATTTTCTGCCATGATCTTGGAGACTGGTCTCATTCTTTTAGAACTTCCCTGTTGGGCTTATAAGATTCTCATGAGGTTTGCTAAATGCTATGCTTTCTTTTGAAAATGTTCTTTAAGTATTTCAATTAAATGGTGATTTATTTTAGAAATCAGCAATAAC
Source organism: Dolichotis patagonum (assembly GCA_004027295.1). NCBI lineage: Eukaryota > Metazoa > Chordata > Mammalia > Rodentia > Caviidae > Dolichotis > Dolichotis patagonum. Next base: position 79,174 of record PVJX010001922.1, on the reverse strand, counting down.
AAATGTGTAATAGAAGCCTATGTATTACAGAATTCTTAATCTTTCACAAATACATCTAGAGCCATTTTATATTTATTTAACATACAATTGCTGTCTAATTTAATCTAAATTAAATGGTTGCTTGAAACGTATAATTTGGAAGGTTCCTGAGCCTCCTTTTATGGCAAGAAAAATAAGAAATCATCAGTTTTGCCCAGAAGGTAGATACTTATCTTTTAAAATCAGGTATTTGTGTCTTGAAATTAAAAACCTAAGTCATTTGGGAAAAGCAGTTCCAAGAAATGTTTCTGGCAGTGAGACATACGTCCCCATTCTCCTTTGAGAAAAAAATTTGTTTTTCTGCTATTCAACCAACTTTTTTCTCATCATTTAGCCAACATTTATCCAACATTTCAAAAATGAATTATCACCTGTTTGGGAAGATTATACAAAATGAAACTGAATCATGAGGTTTCATTGTTTGCTTGTTTTGTTTTAAAGACCAAATTGCTTTTGTTATTGTGGGTCAGATACTGTGGTGGTTGAAAACATCAATGTTTTAAAAAGTAATTAGTCATGAAGTAACCAAAGGGATGAGAAGGGAAACTCATGGGCAAGCTTTTTGGCAATAGTCATTTGCGATTGTTGTGGTTATCATGGTCTGAGATGATTTTGGGGAGTGCTGTCATGAATTAATGCAGTGCTGAAGTTGAAATGAAAGCTTAGAACCAGGTGTAGTGGCCTGCCAGTCATCCAGCTACTCTGCTACTCTGGAGCCTGAGGCAGCAGAACCACAGGTTTGAGTTCAATTTTGGCAACTTATGAAGACCTCATCTCAAAAACAAACAAGCAAACAAACAAACAAACAAACAAAAAACAGATAGTCTCCAAAGGCTTAGTCTGAAAAGAAAATAGAATTTTTTGGTGAAGGAGGAACTGATAGATTATATTCTTTTCAAACTGAAAAAAATCAGAGTAATCAAAGTGTTTCTTCCTAAAAACTAATTTTTATTAAGATTGAGTAAGAAGAAAGGGTTAGTTATTCACATCGGACAATTATTATTCTTATAAGATTGGTCTTATGACTGTAGCACTAAGGCATTAAAAGTGTGTTTAAGTGTCAAGCAATCCACTGGTTTGAAGAATAGGTCCTGGAGTTAATGAAACCTACCTTTAATTTTGCTTTAATTTATTTAACTGATCACTTCTTGAATTTTTTCCAATCTTTGTCAGACTAACATCTAGCAAAGACTTCCCTCATTCTGTGAACTGTCTCTTTAATCTGTTGTTTCCTTTGCTCTGCAAAAGCTTTTTAATTTGGTGTCATCTTTTTTGTCAGTTGTTGCTAACACTGCCTGAACTACTGGAGTACTATTCTGAAGTTGCTGAGTGGCAAAGTTTATTTATTTTTTTTTATGTTCTGTAGGCTGTCTCTTCATTTTATTCATTATTTGCTCTGTTGTGCAGAAATTTTAAAATTATGTGCAAAAAAAAGCATCTGCCAATTCTTGCTATTATTTTCTGAGCTATTGGTGTCCTGTTCAGGAAATCATTTCCTACACTATCTTGAATTGTTTGTTTCCTCTGTATTTTTTTTTAGTTGTTTCAAAGTTTCAGATCTTTGAGTAAAGTTTTTGGTCAATTTTGAGTTGGTTTTCATGCAGGGCATTTAAAAAAGGTATAGCTTCAGTCTTCTACTGGTAAATGCTCAATTTTCCCAGCAGTATTTGTTGAAGAGGCTGTCTTCTCTCTAATGTTTTGGTTTTGACTCCTTTATTGAGAATTGGGTGGTTATAGTACATGGGTTTATCTTGAATTCTCTACTCTCCACCATTGGTTATGCTTCTATTTCTATGCCAAAACTATGTTATTCATCTTTAAATGGCTCTGTGGTACATTTTGAAATTTAATATTTTGTGCCCCCAGCATTATTCTTTTTGCTCTGGATTGCTGACTGTTTGGTATCTTTTGTGCTTTTGTATGAATTTCAGTATTGTCTTTTACTGTTCTATGAAGAGTGTCACTTTTTTATCACAGCTTTGCCACTGATGTAAATGATTGAGCAAGTCAATTTTTTATTACTTACTCTCCCGTTGTGTGATGAATAAATGAATTTTAAGCACTTATTATGGTACCTGGTTCTGTTAGCACTCATTACTTTTGTTTATAAACAATGTAAGGGTAGGGACCACCTTTGCTTGACTCTTAACAGATCTTCATTGGCCAGCACAATTCTTGGGTCGCACAGTAGGTTCTCTTAAATGAATTCATTTCCCCAAATATTTCATTGAAACCATTGAACACCTTGTGTTTCAGCTTCACTTTATGCAAAACTAAATCAGTGAAATTCTTTTTGAATTTTATAAATCTATATAAGAGACAATTTGAAACAGAATTTTCAAATTTGAGTTTTCTGTTTGGTGTATTGTATTTCTTGAGACTTCCTTTAAGGTGGTCTTCATCAATCACCCACCATTCTTTAAAAATACTTTGTATTATTTCCATATTTTAAAAAAACTAGATGTTCTATAGAAAGTATACCATAAGAACATACCATTTTTCATGATTTTCTGGTTCTTTCTTTGTTTTCTCTCTTCTCTTAAAAAAAAAAAAACATTGTTCTTTAGTTTAACTACATGTGATCAAAAAAGTTGGGTTTTCTGAAGAGTATGAATTCCAGAAACAGAGATTTTAAATTCTACCTTTGTTGTTTTTACCTTGGATAATATATATAAGTTTTCTGGCTTTTTTCCTTATCTCTAAAATTTAAAAAATGCATATTTTTGGACAGTGAAATGTCATAGAGTGTTTGCACAAAACATATACTGTGATGAGTTCCACATAAACTTTATTATTACACAGTCAGCCTAGTCCATAAGGCCTGTTTAGGCTCTGTGAAATATTTGTTCATTGTAATTTAATTATCATTTTTTGGGCTTGCTCGGCACCATGGATGGTATTGGATATAAAGAGTCATGTAAAATATGGTCTGTGTACTCTAGTAGAGTGGTCCAACAGATTAGGAACTACAGAGGGAAAAAATGGGTGTGAAAAGGCATATATTAGTCGCTTTTCTGTTGCTGGGACAAAATGCCCAACATTTACAACTTAAAGGTGAGGGGTCTATTCTGCTTTGTTGCTTTTACAGAATTCAGTCTATAGGTGGATGGCTCCAAAGCAGATACAGTATAGCAGAAGGGTATGGTAGAAGACAAGCACTTAGCCCATGGCAGCCAAGAAGTGGACAGAGAAGTGTGGAGCTAGAGACAACAATACACTCATCTATGTTATGCCCCCAGTGGCCCGCTTCTTACCAGGCTCCCCTTCCTAATGACATATTCAGCTACTGAATTCATCAAAGAATGAATTCAGCCATCAGTATAGTGTTTCTAGGATCCAGTGAGATTCCAAACATCCAACACTTTTGGGGGAACATTTTACATCTAAACCATAACATTTGGCCTCTATCCCTGAAAGAGTTTGTGTCCATCTTATTAGGAAAAATGGACCCAACTCCAAGAGTCACTAAAGTTTCAGCTTTTCTAAAAGGCCCAAATTCAAAGTCTTCTCTGAGATTCAAGGCAAACTTGTGGCTGTGAGCCCCTTTAAAAATAAAAAGCAAACTTAAGTGCATCCAGTATATAATGGCACAGGGTAGACATTTCTGGTTCAAAACGGAGAAATGGAAAGATAGCAAGAAATGGTACCAAAATTCTGCAGGGCAAACGTTAAGTCTTGTAACTCCACTTCCACCACATGGGGGAAGTTGTAGTGAGATATGAGCTTCAGAGGGTTTCAGCAGCCCTGCTTATATGGCCTTGACAATTGCATGTCATGTGGCCTTCTCCCTGGAGAATGTGCAGCTCACTATCTGTGGTTTTTTATGACAGACTTACCATGTTCTTCACATCTCCAACTTCCTAGGTCACTGCTACAGTTTGTTTCACTCTCACATCTTCATGCACTGGCCTTTCAGGGGAACACTGCTCGGACTCCCTGGTCTTCTGAAGTCTAGATGGAAGCATCCATGACACCGTAAGGATGACACTGAGGTACCATTCCAGCCGACCAGTAGCTGGGCCCCCATGGACTATGGTTAGCAGCTGCTGAGTGCCCAATTGGCTGAACACAATTAAATGAAACCTGGGGAATGAATTCCTTAGAAGGCCTTTCTTGAGCAGTATTCACAGAAAATCTCTTCAAATGAAAGCTCTACAGTTTTGTACCCTTGTGCCTGTGAAGGATGAGGTTTGTCCAATTCCTGAGGTGTCAAACCATCTTTCCTATTCTACTCCTACAAACCGTATTTCCTAATGTCCAGCAAAATACTTGGCTTCTTTTTAATGTTAACATTTCAAGAAACCTTCCTGAAATGAGTCCTGATTCTACTCCTTCTGGTTGAGTTTCATTAGGAAAGTTATCCAGTTTCCCTAACTGTATGCTCTCTGGAGAAAGTTGAGTACAAGGTGGGCATTAGAATTGAAAGGAAAAAAGCCTAGGTAAAGCCCAGGACACAGCACAGGCTAACATTTTAGAATTGCTAAGTGTTTTGATTATCTTGGTTATTTTAACTTTCCCTGTATCCTCAATTTAGCTCATAAACCAGAATGATGATTTTTCTTAGGCCTCTTGATTATTCAGGGATGTGTGAAAATTTAGCAATTTATAAATACTGTCTTTAATACTTTCACAGTTCTTTGGGTCACAAGTCTGTGAAGATTCAAATAGTTCTGAGCTTCAGGTCTCAGAAGACTATTAGCAAAAAGCTATTGGTCAGGCTTGATCTTTAACCTGAAGGCTCTGGGGAAGCATTCTCTTTTGAGCTCATTCAGATTGCTGGGTCAAATTCAGTCCTTGCAGTTAGAGATCTGAGGACCCCATTTCCTAACTGGCTAGAAGCCACCAATAATTCCTTTCACGTGGTCTCCTCAGTTTTCAAGCCATCAGTCAGTGATGCGTCAAGTATTTCTTATGCTTTAAATCTCTCTGACTTCCTCTTCAATGACCAGCTGGAGAAACTTTGCTTTTAAAAGGTTCGTGTGATTAAATTATCTTCCCTCCCCTCTCCAACGCTGCAAATCTCCCGTTTGATTTACTCAAAGTCAACTGAAAAATATTTTTGTCATTCATAGGAGTGATAACTTATGGTATTCACAGATGCTGCCCACACTGAAAAAGGAGCAGGTAATACAAAGGTCATTTGAAGGTATTCTAAGAATCTCGCCTACCACAGTGTCTGGTAAAAATGGAATCAAGTAGACTTGAATAGAGTAAGTTAACTTGTATCCATCAGTTCTTCCAGTTATACTGTGCACCTACTCAGATCCAACTATTTTGCTAGATTTGAAAGTGTTAAACAACTCTTGACAATTTATGTTTGTGAAATGAAGTTTAAGGCATGGAGTTATCTGGAAATACAGTCTTCTGCTCCCTAAGCTTACCTTTCCATTTTCTATCTTGCTCTTTGGGGAATCAGAGTGTATGTGATCCTATGTTGACATAATTGTGTGGTTCCATAGCTATATTTACTTGGAGAAAAAATAAAAAAACAAAAATGATGATACCATCTAGAAGATAGTGCTATTTATCTAATAGAGCTCCATAACCATGAATAAGGTGGGCTAGTGGGCTAGGATAAAACAGTAATAGCTATGGTTACTACCTGTGTGCCATGACTAGGGTGAATGCAATATATATATATATATATATAATATATATATATAATATATATATATATATAAAATATATATATATATTTCCTCCCCCAGGGGAACCAACCAACATTACCATTCCTATGTCAGAAATGAGAAACTTGGGTAAAGTTTCACAAATATTTGACAATGCAAATGTTTAAGTGTCATCTTCTGAGTAATTTTAAAGCAGATTTATAGTCTCCATCTCTTCAGCTTTACACCACTTCCAAAATTATCTTTTTTTGTGTTAAGCGGTATTTAGGTACATGTCTCTTACATTTCAGTCCCTTAAAAGCAAGAACTATATTTTATTCATCTTTGTACTTCCATACCTTTATTAGAGATATACTCAGGAAATACTGGCTGCAGTTGAGCAGTGCAGACTACTGGGATGGGATCTTCTTTGCTTAGCATGAGTCTGATCTCCTCTGACTCCATTCCACTTGGCCACTTATGCATGAGCATCAATGAGAGGATAGATCCCATGTGTTTTATGCATTATTGAAAACAGCAGTAAAAACTACAGATTGGCAAATCAGGTTGCAGTTGGGGTTTGGCACAAATCAGTTTTTTTGAGGAGTGGCAAGGAAGAGCCCTACAATGTCCAAAAGCATTTTCTAGGGATTTTTTTCTCCTCACTGGTTTTATATTGTATTTGCATATTTTAAGGGAAATTTAATTCATATGCTTCTGGTTTATTTACACTTAACACATGAAAGCAGTGATTTGTTAAAAAAAAAAAAGGAAAAAACCATTTGGTGTCTAGGAGGTCTTTCTGAAGTAATCCCTTTTGAACAGGAAATCATGTCTGAAAATAAGGGCAGTATTATTATCTATAAGTTGGCAGCAAGGAACAGTGGGAATATTACTCTCTGAGAGATTTGGGTTCTAACTGCAGCTCAGTTGTTGATTTGCCTTGATAACTCAGTGTTCTGGGTCTTCATTTTCTCATTTTCTCTGGGTCTTCATTTACTGTGGAAAAAATTGAGATAATCTTGAAATTCCCTTCTAGATCTAAAATTTCCATTAAAAAAAATTACCAAGCACTTGCTATGGGCCAAACTCTGTTCCATATTCTGTGTGTATTATTTCTAAGTGGCTTTTATGATTAGAAATTTAGTGATTAGAAATTTATTTGAAATCTGTGAAGTAGAATATATAATATTTAGTGATTTTTTTATGAGTGGGGAAAACAGATTCAAATATAAATTGTATTATCACAATTATAGATTTATAAATAGAACTATGGCACAAAGTATTTATTTAATAAAAGTTGATATGTAGTTGGATCAAAGTTGGATATATATATATATGAGTGTGTGTATAGATATATATATATATATATATATATATATATATATATATATATATACAGTCAAAATGCCAGTAAGCCTTTCTTACCATTTTTATTTTTGGAAGTCCTTAAAGATCTGTTTTATTTTTCAGGAATAATGGCAGTATTCCATTGTTTCAGACATTGTTTAGGATATAAAACAAATATTCATTTGCTTTCAAAAAATGCTGAGAATATAAACTTACCTTGTGGAACATCACTGACTAGAAAAGTAAAATGATTTTTACTGTGGTTGAAAGTGCCTTCTTTAAAACATATGCAATATTTATAGGACTGTGTGGAATAAGCCAACTGAAAGATTTAATGATAATAATCTCCATATTTCTTCTAAAATTGATTTCCGGTTTCAATGAACTTGGAAAGAATCCTGGGACATCAAATAAGTAAAGATCTTAACATGAAATGAATCTTCAGAATACGTTCATAAATTAACATTTTAAACATGACCAGAAAATATATATCTTTGTCCATTATTAAGGTGATACTTTAATGAAAATTTTTCATTTGCATGAAATAAACCTTTCTGGCTCCAGATGAAAAGCTTTTATGGTAGCGACAATGGTTTTGTGAGTTAAATGATCCCAACATCATCAGGAACGAATCACAAGTGCCTACCATATGAATTACAGCACCGTGAGTCTTAAAAAGGTATTTTTGTGGAAAGCATTCCTCCCATCTGCAACAATCAAACTCTGCTTTGAAGTCCTGCTGGAGAGCCTCGCAGTACATGAGACTGCCACATGCCTCCCAAACTCCTTCTCAACTTGACTTAGTCTGCATTTTCCCCAAGCACAATGTGGTGACTTAATGACCAAGGGCTTCAGACAGAAAAATGGCAAAATGGCTATAGTTTTTGAAATTAGATTTCTCTTACATGCATTCTTCAGGAATCCTTTCTGGATATAACAATCGGAAATATTTCTGTGGGTGTGCAAAATTAAATTTCAAATTTAAGTGGGGCAAAGTATATAACTTTTTCTTTTGCTCCCCACTATATTGAATATACAATGCAGTTTTTATTAATGTTTCAGACCCAAATGAAACTAATTTGTTAATAAATGAGAACAAAGAATTACAAAAATGATGCAAATGATTGAAGATATTAGATGCCTCTGTTCTGAAGGAGACCTTTGCCACTGCTGACCTTTACTTTACTACTTGCACCGAATGGCAGAGTGGGAATGGAGGCTGTCAATATCATTTTTGGTTTTTCATGTGAAGCTTTTCCTGATGGACACAGAGAAAGACTTCTCATGAGCAGGAACAAGGTTAGGATATTAATAAGGGGAAGTAAAATGTCAAGTCTGCAAATCACTTTGTGTCATTATTTCTTTATTAATCAGATGAATCATGACTCAGATATGTTTCTCTGGAAGTTGGCTACCAATTCTAGACTCTGATCTGTTTCATTACTGAATGTCAAGATAGCAACGGGAACTAAATTGTAGATTGGAGAGAAGTCCCTCTTCAACCTACAAAAAATTCCTTCATTTCTGACCTCCTCAGGGGCTTTTAATAGTATTTGCAATTTCAAAATAAAAAATGTTTCTAAAAATCTTATTATCTGATCTTCTATAAGAATATTACACTTATTTACAACAGGCATTATCAAACACAAATATAACAAAAGAATACAATTTATAAAGTGGGGGCTACACTTTGTTCCCATTTTGCATTTACGTGCTTTCCTACTTTTGTCCTGTCCTATACTGTGGTACAGAAGAAGTCAGCAATCAGAAGAGCAAGGTTCATTCCATCCTTCAATAGTATATGGTAACACAAAATCCGATAAAGGCTTGCATGTAAGAATCGTTTTATTATACATGAAGCTATTAGTTCCAATTAATACATAAATCTGCAAACCTAATAAAAATATCTGAAACCATGGAATTCTCTGGTATATTATATGTAAAATGATATTGTGAAGGATATAAGAAGTGTCTTAACTATATTGACATTTGTAAAAGTAATTTTAAAAATTAAAATATGATTCTGTTTTATATAGAAAATACAAACAAGCATGAACTATACTAAAGCAATGGTCTAGAGATATAGAGATATAGCTTAGTGATATAGTGCCTGCCTGGGAAGTGCAAGATTCTGAATTTGATTCCCAGGACCAAGAGAGAAAGAGAGAGAGAGAGAGAGAGAAAGAGAAAGAGAAAGAGAAAGAGAAAGAGAAGAGAAAGAGAAAGAGAGAGAGAGAGAGGAGAGAGAGAAATGCATTAAAGCAGAATTGGCTATCTCCAATGATGAAACTGTGAATTTATTATTATATAAAATTATTTTAGGGCTTGTTTTTTAAATAATAGTATAGTGATGCAACAGCACATAGAAGATTTATCAGATTATATTGCTTTTGTATTTTATTATTATTTATTTTTTGTCATTTTCCATGTTTTCTACAATGAACATGTGCTAATTTTGGCTTTCCCAGTAGTTTTTGTCTCTTGAAGAAAATTAAAAGGAAGCTTATAGGCCCAGGGATTTAGCTCAATGGCACAAGTGCCTGCTTAGTAAGCATAAGCTCATGAGTTCGATCCTTGGTACAAGAAAAAAAAGTAACTAGTAATGGCTATTTCCTTCCACTTACACTGTTTGCTGGGAACTATTTGGGAAAAGAGAAACACCCAGATGCGTCATTTTAAAGGATGAATCCTTTGGTGTCTTCTAACTTAGTTACTAACTGATATCTAAAGCTTAGTCTTTGAGCCTTCTTGGGGCAACTTTTCATTTCAAACAAACTGATACAAATGCTGGCACAATATCAATTCTTAGATGATAACAAAGATCTGTACCATATTAGAAATATACTATAATTGATAATTTGAAACCACTCCCATTTCTACAACTTATTTAGTACTCATTTCAGAAGCAAAATAATTAAAATAAATTAAATTTGCTCCTAGCAAACTAACAGAATCAAAGGATATTACACTGAAAATATCCTTTGAGTTTTCTTCCTCAGTAGTATCTTTAGTATTGGTAGTTACCAGTTCAGTGGTGTTTGGTTATAAAAACAATTTTTTTGCAATGTAGCTTCTTTTTCATGCTTATAATTTCATGCTGAGTAAAAAAAATTTTTAAAGCAACCAACCTACATTTTGGGTTCCTTAGTAATAGTGGTGATAGTGGTAGTATTTGAATAGTGCCTCAGTCTACAAGATTGCCTAAAACAGAATAAATTGTCAAATCTTTCTTTAAAGAAATGTATTTATTATAGAACATAGTCATAGTAAATACAGGCAATAGAGACAACTGCCAAGTCTGATTTTGAGTTTTTTAACCAAAGCCAGTCACTAACCTAGCCTGCCCCTGTGTTTGCCCCAGGCATCCAGGTTCCCGCCTCAGCTTTGCACTGCTCCCCACAAACTTCCTGAACTAAAGGTACACGCCTATGTTGTGAATGTAGTTCACCTCCACGTCCAGTGCTTGCTTGAGCCAGCAATGTATCATGCTATGTGGAAACATCTTATCTGATCCCTTAGTCACAAGTCCTTCCTTATATGTAAGACACATCAGGGAAGGTCTTTGTGATTACTTTTCAAATCTAAAGGTTATGTAAAGTTTACTTCGATAAGTAGGATGAGGTTTTAGGCCTTTTGTGAAGTTAGAAGTAAATACAATTGCATAAAATTTGAAATCCTGCTTATTAAAAAGGTGCTACATGAACTCAAAAGTAAATGCGCACACACACACACACACACACACAGAGGCACACATTTCACTACAACTTTTACCTCTCACATCCTCAAATAATACTTTTGACATTAGTCACCACATGTGGCTGGCATTTTTGATGTTTCTAATATGTACAGTAGAAATGGACATAGCAGGACTCAGGATAATAGAACTGAAAGGTTATTCTTGAAGTGCTTATTTTGATTGGAAGAGAGGTCATAGTTTTTGTAGAAATTTCATTTCTTTACTTCACTTGAATGTGAATGCATGCATAACTCAGAGTTCAGCGGCTTTAGTCTCTGACTCCAGAGATCACATGGGTAACATGTGAATGGAAATACGCCCTGTAGGTAAAAGAAAGAGGAATTTGGATAGAGATCAAAGATTTGACTTCATTCCACTTTTTCCTTCCACTTTTTTACTATCCCATCTAAATTTGGTATTTTATGGGGCTTTTTTTATTCCCAGAGGAAAGGGTGAACTTAAATCAGATTTGAGTATTTCTCTTTCTTTGTTTTCTTTAATACATGTGATTTGACTTGCTCAGTAGTGACTTTAGATCATTGAATTTTCAGTTGCTAGGAGCCTTCAATATGAATAGCTTTGTGCACTGGCTTGATTTGTTAATAATTTGAAATTATTAATGTAACATTGATTAAATTATTAGGAAATCTGTCTAGAATATTTGACAATATGATCAGCAGAAGGTTGTATTTGGCTATGATTTTTTTTAATTTTCTAGATTTTTAAAAAATTTTTAATTACTATTATGCAAAGCCCTACCTTCTAAACACCATTACAATGGAAGTTAGAGTTGCAACAAATAATTTGAGACAAAGGAGACACAAGCATTTAGTCCTTTGCACCAGACTTCAAGGAGTTCTCCTACATAAAGTTGTAATGAATATAACCTCAAAATACAAAGTAAAAAAACAAAACAAACCAACATAAACAGAAGAGAAAGGGAACCATGAGGACAAATTAGAAGAAATGAAAAAGGCTAAACTAAATTAGGTGATTTCAAATATCAGATACAGACTATAAAATAACTATGCTGAATGAAATTGGAGCAAAAAATAAAAACATATACAAGGAGTAAGAAACTATAAAAGTGACTAGGAAGTTATGAAATATTCCCAAATAGAAATTCTATAATTAAACTATATAACCACTAAAATTAATATATCAACAAAGGTGCTAAATGGCATAGTGAAGATATCTGAAGAAAGAAAGTTAGAAAGATAGATCTGAATAAAAAGACACATAACACATATAGAATTGGACACTCCAAGAATTTACAACACCTGAGGAAGCTTTGAGTGACGTTGAGCATATTTATCTAGTTGAAGTTTCACAATGATAAAAGAACTAATAAGCAACTTTATTTCATTAAATATAAACACTTAACTAAGAGAAATAAATTCCTAGAAAAATATATCTTAGGAAGAGATAGAAAGCATTAGTAGCCTAAAATTTCTTAAAAATTCAATCAATAGTTCAAAATCTCTTCAGAGAAAAGATAACAGCCAAGTGGTCTTACAGAAAATGTCTCTCCCACATTCTAGTTTGGATAATGAAAAAGGAGGTCCCAAGTGCATCAAAATTCAAAATAGTTAATACAACAGTGAAAAATGACAAATTAACTCCATTTGTCAACACAGGTGAAAAAAATATTAAATAAGGCATTAGTAACACAAATCCAGTTATATATTAAAAAGATAGTACATCATGAACAAGTTTTACTTTATTCCACAAATGCAATGATAGCTTAATATTAGGAATATTAATTAATGTTACTCACAATGCTACTAACTTATAGGAAAAATTCCACATATGTAAAAACTCTAATTCAAACTAGAAATAGAAATCTCCCTTCTAATACTGAATGAAAGAACAAAAAGATGCCATTATGCATTCATGCACTTAGCAAATTATACCAAATGTTGACCAGGATGGGACTAAACTGCAATTCTCATACACATTGCATTTAAGAGGAGTCATTGATAATAGCCCTTTGGAAATAATCTAGCACTACTCAGCAGATTTTAACTCAATAATTTCATTCCATTTTTGTATATGTGCAGCAGGAGACTTATATAAGAATATTCATGACAATATTATTCATAATAACAAAAACCCTGAAATTTTTGTAATAACAAAAACAACAAATATCTTTCTGTAGGAGAATAGATAATATATTCTATAGTCATAAATTGGCCTAATAGAGAATAAAACCCTATAACTACATAAATCAACAGAAGTAAGCTAAGAGAATGCCAGAGAAGAAGCAATTGCAAAAGTGTAAAATCAGGTTTATAAGTTTTAAAACAAGCAAATTAAACAAAGAAAGACAATGGAATTATAAACATGAATCTGTGATCCTTATTTCCCACAGGGAGGAAGACTGATGCTATCAGAAAGAGGCATATAAGAAGTCCAAAAGTTTTGCTAACTTTGTTTTTTGAATTAAAAGTGTTTGTCATACCATTATGTTTTATAACACTTAGAGATGTTATTTATGCTTTTTTGCATTTATCAAATATTTCATAATAAAAGACTATAAAATCTTTTATGATAGCAAAGTAAGATGAGATGAAGTATAGAAAACTTCTCTTTATTATGAAGGCAAATGATAGAAATGAGAGACTTAAGGTAAGCAAATAAGATAGTTTACTTCCTTAACATTAACTAAGTAACATTCCAAGTTTTGAAATCTAGACGCATACAGAATGTGCTGTGGGGGCTGTATTGTGTGCTAGTGAAGAGTCTTGGTTGTGACTCTTCTTAGCTGCGGAATCTTGGACTTTGGTTCCCTCATCTGTAAAGCAGAGATAATAGGATGTAACCTGTAAAGTTAGGGTATGTATATTAAACGAGTTAGCACCACAAAGTGCTATGGAAGAACTTGCAAAGAAAATGCTCAGTGAATGTCAGATTTAGCTGCCATTTTCTCTTACTTAATACTCTGAAATGTTCTGTTTGTGTTATGGTAGGCTTTGGTCATTTGACGAAGCAGCTGATGACACTGGTTGATGGACGTGTGGTGTTGGCTCTAGAAGGAGGACATGATCTCACAGCCATATGTGATGCCTCAGAAGCCTGTGTCAATGCCCTTCTAGGAAATGAGGTAAAACTTCAAAGTGCAAAAGAGTAGAGGTAAAAGACCAGAGATGTATGCATGCGTATTTTTAAGTCTTTTAGAATCTCTGTGTACTCAGAAAGATGAGTGTTGCTCTTACCATTAAAAAAGTAGGCACATCTTTAGTAAGACAAGTGTGTATTCTTACTTTATCTGCTCTAACTTCTTCCCACATAGAGACTCCCACATAGCACTGCTTTCTATCAGCTTTACTTGCATAGCTACAAAATCATCAAAGATAACCACTGGGTAAATGACTGTTTTGTCCACTGACCCAGTTAATTGAGTATTTAAGGGGCTGGGGATCTAGCTCAGTGGTGCAACACAAGCATGAGGTCCTGAGTTCACTTCCCAATACACCCTCAAAAAAAGCATTTAAACATTTGATAGGAAATTAAACTAAAAAACTTTATTTTGAGATTTCCTTATGATTGTTAGGTCAGAAAAATAAACATTGCAAAAACATCAATAAGTTTTTTGTCATTACTTAAGAATTTGCCATACTAAGACCTACATACTGTTTACATCTTACAGATGATGATAATGCATCTCAGAAAGATCAAGAAACTCCCAAAAGTTCTGTAGCCAGAATGCATTAAATCTAACATTTGAACTTGAATCTAAATGGCTAAATGTCACTTTTTCTTTCACATTACATAACTGACCGCTCTGCAGGTTTCAGAGCCAGTTGTTGTCATGTTCATATCTAGGTCATGACAGTTTCCTGACGAGTTAATGGGAACTCAGCAAGCTCAGCAAATATCTCAGTTTGTATACATTCTTTACTATTATCAATTCACATATTTCTCATGGTGAATGTATGACAGTCTGTGACTATTGTGTATTTATGCTTTTTTTTTCTGAATTTGAACTCTGATTTGATTTATGAAATAAATGTAGTGTAATTGAAAAATATGGCATGTCTTTAAATAAACACAATTACAGTAAAGAAAAACACCCTATGATTAATCCTCCTCACACTATTCTCCCTTGCTTTGAACACACATTGTTCTTGCCATTTTTTGAAGCAGCTCTGAAAGTCTTACTTTGTGCGTCTTTAGTTGTGTCATCATGGCTACCTAGGTTTCCTAACTTAGTTCAGAACGTTTACATTTGATGGGCATTTTGACTTTGGAAGTCCCATGATGTCAAATCCAATGGATAAGGTGAATGGGGACACCGTGATGTTTTTATGAGTCTGCCTTTCCATTAGGTGGCACTCAGCAACACTCTACTTTTGATCATACCCAGTAAAGACACTCCAGAGGAGGGTTTCCAGATCTGCCCCCGAAAGTGGCAAGAACTAGGGATAAATGTGGTAGAAGCAAAGGAGAATATTTTTAAATGAGTTAATGGAAATGTGACTTTTATCGTAATATTTTAAAAATTTTAAACATTCACTGAATTTTTGATCACCTTTGGAATGCAAAACTTTTATTTATACTATTTTTAATAACACATTCCTTTGCTTTTGTTGTTGATAGAGGGAAAGTACCTTTTCTTTTGTGCTTTGAACATACAAGTTTTATGATCATCATTATCTTACAAACCTGTAGTGCTTTGACATGACTATTTTGAAGTATTTATTAAAATAAGTATGTGCGCTTTTAATTTGAAAGAAAAGTATTGAAGATAAAAGTGCTCGAGTGCTTTACTCTGTTGTATAATTTTATATAGCACAATAACCCAAAGGATGTAATTACATAGTGACTAGTATCAAAAACGGACTGTTATTTCATATCACACATGATCTGAGGTATTTAAAATTTTCTAAAATGTAAGTCTTTCTTAGGTTCTTAGGGATCAGTAATGTCAAATGGAATGTTGAGCTTTTCTTTTGTGGCAATGAAAGAGCGCCAAAATGCTGTATCTATATTATCAGTTAATATTGGCTTGCTGTGCTTGCCCACCAGACTTTTTTTTTTTGCACAGTCACATGTATTTTCAAATCACTTGCTCCATATTAAACACTCTAGAAACGTTTTAGAGAAGCAGACTGGTTTTAATATTTGCATTATAAAGGCTTACACCAGATGTGCAGAAAATCCGAATAGGTTGTGGATTGTGGCTCCACGGATGATTGACCTGCCCAGAAAGAAACATTACCCAGCTACAAAAGTAAACTACTTTTCCAACTATGTGGAAGGAAATTACGGATTTCAGTGACTGTCTTTGAACACACCCCTTTCAAATGAAATCCTCCCTTTTAGCTCTTGTAATCTCTGAACCTGACCCAACTCTGTTCCTCTAAGAGTATATTTCCAGGGGAGATAGAATTAAGAAAATGACTATGGTTCAGAACAGATTCAGTTGTTAGGCCTTACATATTTTTGGTAATTTATCTGACTAGACTTACCTTTTTTTGCTGTTTTTTTTTTCCTTTTAGAAAAATCAAGCCTGAGATAGAGAAAAAGATACATGTATGTTTAGTTAATTTCACTCCTGTACATGTGGATGTAAAGATTGCTAACAATTCCAGGAAGTAATAACTGAAATGGTTGCTTTTGGTTACAGTGACTATTAACTTTAATTCTCTGGATGTCTTACAGTAACTTTCATCTAGTTATTATAATATTTTGGAAAACATTTTGTCTCTTTGGTTGGATATTTTCAATTGCATAAGCACAGTGTAAAATGAACTTTTCATGAACCAAATGAAAGGAAGTTTAAATACTGTATATCTTTCAATATTTTTTCCATTAAGGCTTCTTAAGGATATAAACAAGAATATAGATTTCCCACAATATTCTTAAGGATAACAAATGAAGTTGGTATATTGAACAGTGAAAGATAAACAGTGTTGTATTGGATCTACTAGTATGCAGAGGAACAAAGCTAAGAAAAAGAATGATTTTTAATGAAAAATGGAAGAAAAATATGTGTGTTGTACATTATAATTCATTTGAAAAAAGGAAATGAAAATGTAATGCTTGAAACAACTCAAGAAACAAAGATTACTTCTCACATTCATTGACAATATAATTTATAATCCAAGGTCTGCTTGTTGGTATTTTTTTCTAAGGTAAAGGTCATCATGACTACATTGAAGTTTTAAATTTCATTCCTTTAGAAAAAATACTATATAAGACATATTAAATGTACCTCACCATTTTAAAAAGTGCATACATGCAATTTTCACAGCAAGTTTATGTGGTAAGCTCTGGGTAAGAGCATTAAAAAGACATATTTCAGATACCAATTATTGCAATTTCAAATCTCAATTTTCCTCCAAAGTCCCTTTTCAAGTGATTAATAGAGCAATTATAACTTATTATCTGGGATTTCACTTTTACCAATAACAAAGTGTAGTAAAGCTTACGCTTGAAACACTGGCAGAACCAACTCTGGCTTCTCAACATTGAACAAGCAATTGAACTCAAATTAGAAAGGTCAAGAAGGGCCTTTTTGAAGGACTCTGCACTGTGTCAGATATATTTATTCATGTGCTGAGGATTAGAATTCATAAACATTTTGCCAGGTTTTTTTTGAATGCTATTTCTTTTCCTTGTTGTTCTTGGCTGGGCTATGTCCATACAGCAAAATACTACTTCTTATGGCTTATTATCAGCAAAATAATATGTATTACATAACCCAAAGGAATTGTAAAATCAGCAAAAACTATTGCTTTCACATCTGAGTATAGATACCTAGATGGGTAGCAAAAAGCTTAGTTTTTAAAAATCAAGTTGTCTGTCACACCCAAAATAAGTATTTTTTCTTTTTAAATACCTTTATCACGAAAATGATCTATTTAGCAAAAATATTTCTTAATTATCTTTGAAGAAATATGTAAAAGGTCAGTCAAAATAATATACTACTGGATTAAAACTAATTTGAGTACGGTACAGGAAATTCCTAGAGGCATCTGATTTTGAAGGAAGACTTACCAGAAGTCCTTTTTTTTTTTTCTTTTTTGGAGCAACATTTAGAACGTAAATTTATCAGTCTACTCAGTGTATGAGTATTTTTGAAGTTCTTCAGTGAAGCACTTAAAAACAACAGCTTGGGGTCTGTAAGAAATTGAAGTGAGTATCTAAATGAGAAGAATAATAAGGTTGCTTGAAAAGCATGAATGATCCATGTGTGAATAGGCATATAAATTTTAGGCTTAGTATGGAAACATGTGAGAGGTTCCCAGAGAATCTGATTTTGACGATTGTACTGGGACTGGCTAGTAAACAGTGTCACAGTTGCTTTAAGACCAATTTTGCCTACTGTTATGCAAAGCCAATTAGTGGCACCCTGGGTTACTTCCTCTGACAAAAATTCTCTTAGGAGGTGAGAAAAGCTTTAGCAGTTGCCATTCCTATGGAATCTAAAACGAAAACATTGAAAACCTCCAAGTAAGTAAAGAAGAGAACAGATAGCAGTAGAAGCTTTAGGTAGTGAGTTGAGAACATGGTCATTAAAAGACCACCTCTCAAAACAGGGGGAAATGATAGTTTTAAGCTTGTTGAAAAGAGAATGTAGTATTGCAGGCAGACCTGGAAGCTACTGAGATGATGCTAGAGCATGTACTAGTCAAAGCTCAGCACTTATACTTGGAAATGCATGTTTTCTCTTGATCTTCCTCACTCTTTTTTTTTTTAAGTTTTGCCTCTGATTTCTTTTTCCTTTCTTTCCTTTTTCCTCCTTTTCTTCCTTCTTTTTCTCCCCTCCACTCCATTCCTCTCTCTTTTTAATAACTACTCTTGTCTGTTGAGTTGCTCAGCTGCTTTCATCTCACTTGGATTTCAAAAACAGTGACTAAGCATAGTGATTGTGTTTGTTGAGAATCTTTTTAAAATGACTTTTTGCTCCAAAACTGCTGAAAAACTCTCTTGGATTGATTCTAAGATGTGTTGACAACCACCCCTGAGGTGAACTCTTGAGAGGTTGTTGTCCAAGTGGCTCAGCGAGGGTTTGTTTGCATTGGATTTTGAATAGGCAAGTTGTTTAGCCATCTTTTTCATCCTTTAGATTATGTATGGCTGAGGCTTAGTCCATGGGGGAATTGGTGTGAATCTGGGAAAGCTTACAAGCTCCTAAGTAGTTGCAATTCATGAGTAGGAGGAAACTAAACTCAGGGAAAATGTGTAATATGCCAGAATGATGTTTTTCTGAGATCTTCTTTTAGACTTTGAAGCCTCTTTGTATTCTGAAAGAGAATGTGCAGATAATCTAAAGAGAATAAAACTGTTTTAAAAATTATTACTGGGAGATAGGTTCCAGTACAGGTATGGCTTATGGTCCTGCATATCTTGTACCGTAATACTTGTGAGCCACTGAACCATCTGTATCAGTGAACACTATATGAATCATAAGTGTCTGGATAATTCAAAACTCCATCATGAAGATCTGTCTTACTTGACTTTAGGTTTTTTCAGAAGGTGCTAAAAGGAAAATGACATGCCATAGCTGACATTTGATGGCACAATTGTCTTTATCTTCACTGAGTTTAGTGCCATCACAGCTGTCAATTACTGTAAAACAGGCTGTGATGGGATTGTTTACACCACAAAAATCAGTAAGTGCTAAATGAGGGCTACTTTTTAGACATTTGGCTGTTAAACATTTACCAGCACACTGCTGCTACATAATATGGTACAAGTATTCTTAACAAAAAGTCAACATTGGGGAGAAAAATGTAATACAAAAACCCCTGTATTAAGACAAAAATGCAATAGATTTGAAAACATGAAAATTAGTAGGTTAAAGGAAGAGGAAATAAAAGCTAATAAGGGGAGGAAATATCGACCTGAGAAAATGAAACATACATATTTATTAAGTATAATTGTCAAATTTTAACTTGTTTGTTGAAATGGGCAAACAACACAGAGTTTGGGGCATAAAGTGTGAAATGAACTATCATTATGACAACTGATGTCCAAACTGTGTGATATGTTGGGAAGCTACAGAAAGCCCTGTAAAAATTTCCCTTCGATGTCATTAAAACTTTACTGTTCAATATAAATAGTGAGAAATGTACTTTTTAGTATACGCAGAGTCTGCCAAAAAATGTATACACACTAAATTTATTGAGACACCATGTGATTAATACTAGTTGCCCTTGACCTTTGCAATTACAAGAGATGCTCAAAGTAGTGACCATTAGCTTCCAGACATTTATTAGTATGTTGAACTGCTAATTGGGTAACCTTGATGCTTGAGATTCCTGTAAGTGCACTTTTAATTCCTTCTCTAAAGGTTGGCAGTATAGCAGGTTTTCTATAATATACAATGTCCTAGAAGGGCCCCATAATAAGGATAATACTATCTGTTGAAAAAACATCCTCCAGCCTCTATTTCCTAGATTGGTGGGATTACAAGAGTGAGTCACCAAGCCAAACTATTCATTATCTTTTTACAATACACCATGATGCTCTCTCTCTTCACTTTTAAGTTTATTTTTCATTGTTTAGCTGGTTTGCCTGAGAAGTTTAATTAATCATCATGTGCAAAATTTTCATAGTTAAGTGTCCTGGAAACTATAGGATACTCTTTGGATTTGATGGGAAACAGAGACATTTCTTCATAATTGTCCTTGCATTCATTGGCTAGTGTATTTTGTAACCTACATTTCTCTAAGCCATAATCATCTTGGATAAGACTCAATTCATAGAATAATAACAACAATAATAATTTTAGTGTGCAGTCCTTGTTTCCTCTTATTTGAGAGGTTCCTTCTGTATCTCATGTAAACTGAATGGCCATGACTATTTCTGTGCAGCTTGGTCCTCCTATTAGTCTTACAAGATTTTTTTTAGACTTATATAACTACCATTTACCAGAAATTTTTCTTAATTGCTATACTGATTTCATCCTTCATTATCCACACTTAGGTAGTATACAAACAGGCTGAATGTAAATAACCTTGATTGTTAGTACAATGACTTGATTGTCAATAGATTCTGCCCTGATTTTAGTTCCCCTCCCCACCCTATTTGGTCAAGTACATTAGTAATCTAAAACAAATTGAAAGAGTTATTTTAAGGACTGTCTCATGAATCACAGAATTGATAAAATTATAACCAGATTTACTTATTCAATCAAATTAAACATATACAAGTAGACAGTTATTTAAATGAGAGTTGAGTTTTAATCACCAATCTCTCCTCCCTAAAGAATTGACAATAGTTGATCAGCATGAAAGTTCAAGTTTATAGCACAGTCTACTTCCCTTGCCTTTTGGTTTTGTTCATCATATTCTTCCAAAGTCCCACAACATCTTTGATGCTCACAAGTGAATCCTTTTTGCATTTTATTTGAGTTACTTTAAATGTCATGCAGGGGCTTTCATTTGTCATTGTAAGTGAATTTTGGCCCATATCTAAGAATGTTATTCAAAATATAATATCATGCAATACACTGTAAAGCATAACATCATTCAGAAAACTGTACAAATAGGAATGCATAACTCAGTGATATGTTGCTGAAAGGTCACATATGTAACTGTGAATCAGGTCAAGAGATGGAATAATGTAAGCATTTTAAAAGACCCCATGTTCCTTTCTCCAACTAATACTACCTTTTCTTCTCTGGAAGTAACTTCTCTAAGTTCTAACATTATAATTTAATTTACCTGGTTTTGAACTGTATATACAAGAAGCCATACAGAATATATTGCTTTGCATTTATCTTCTTTTGATGAAGATTTTGCTTGTAAGACTCGCCACTTTTCATTGCAGTTAGCTATTGTTTATTTTATTCATTTTTATTTTAATGTAGTATCTCATTATAGTGAAAATGCTATAGTTTATTTGTATGTTTTACTTTTGATGCATATGAAGTTTGGAGCTGTTACATACAGTGCTGTGATGATAGTTTATGAAATTGTTTTCCTTGAAATAAAAACTGAAGCTGGGAAGATGGCAGATTAATAAGCAGCAAAGTAAAGAGCCTCTCTGAGAGAAACAGCTCAGATACTGGAATAAAACATCCTGGAGAAGACCAGAGGGAAGGAGATGGATCCTCTTGACACATGAAGAAACTAAACGGAAGAAAGAAAGAAAGAAAGAAAGAAAGAAAGAAAGAAAGAAAGATGTGGACAGAAGGCTGTAGCCTGACGTGCTCTCACTGGAGCCACTCCCATTGTGTACCAAATTCTGCTGGAATCCAAAGACGCACAGTTTTGGTGAAGTTAGGAGTTGGCAAGCCCAAGGACCTCAGTGGGAGGAAGCAGTCACAGAGGGGAGCAGAGTGCAGAAGAGCACCAGCTGGGATCTGCACCAGCTTGCTGTGAGTGCAGGAGAACTCAGTCCTCCTGCAGGATTGGGTGATTGGCCGAGAGACATTTTGGACTCGGGCAGGATAAGTCTGGAACCAGAACTGCAGCAACTTCAGTCAGCTACTCCTAGCATAGAGCAGATTGGTGAGAATTGCTTGGACTGAGTGCCGCCCCTGTGTGTGATCCAATAGCCAACAACAAGGTCTCCCTGAAGTTTTCCCTAACCAACCCCGCCCACGTGGCACACAGTAATGTGTTGAGGACTCCCAGTGGTTGACCAGCACAGAAGGGAGAGACCAGCCTGCCCTACCCCTGCTTATACTTTGTACACCAGCAGATTAAGGAGGGCAGCAATCCCTAGCCAGCATGCTTCAGAATAATTGTAGCCAATACAGGAAGTGCTGTGAACCCCAATATCTGCTTGTCTGGAAGAAACCAGAAACATGACAAGATGAAGAAATGAAAGGAAATCTCCAGCCTTCAACCCAAACAGTACTGTCCCAGGAGAGGTAAACACAAATTGATCCGAGGTTGCACACTTGCAGTCATCTGACATAGAGAAGTATCTTCGTGACATTATAAAAGAACTCAAAACAGAAATATCAATACAAGTAAAGGAAGATAAAAGAAAAATAATAAAAGAAATGCTAAGTACCTCTCTAGAAGACACAGATGGAAGAATGGAGGAGCATAGACAAAGGAGAGAAACCTTTGATGAAGAATATAAAAAAAAATCTAGAATACATGAAACAGATTCAAAGAGATTACGGGGAAATTAAAAACTCCATTGAAAGCTTGTAAAACTGCTTGAAAAAAACTAAAGATAGACTATCAAACCTTGAAGACAGGTTTGCAACCTGTGATCATGAAAGGAAACATCTCTTAAAAATAACAAAGAACCACAAAGTAGCAATACAAAGGCTAGAAGATGACAAAAGCATCTGTAACTTAATAATAAAAGATGTAAGTGAAGAATCAGGGCTAAACACAAATGAAATACAAAGTCTATTTACAGAAATAATTAAAGAAAACTTCCCAAGCATAGGAAAAGGAAATGATATTCAGATATATGAGGCATACAGAACTCCAGCCAGCTATAACCAAAATAGATCTACACCCAGACATATAATAATCAAAATCCCAGAAATTCAATACAAGAACAGAATATTAAAAGCTTTCAGAGAAAAGAAACAGATCACCTATAAAGGAAAACCCATCAGAATCATGACAGACTTCTCGACACAAACCATCAAATCAAGAATGCTTTGGAGTGAAGTATTCCAAGTCCTGAAAGAAAATAACCTCCAACCCAGATTGATGTAGCCTGCAAAACTATCTCTCAACATTAATGGAGAAACAATGCTTCCATGACAAACAGGGGTTAGGGGAGTTTGTGACCACCAATCCAACCCTACAAAAAATACTGAAGGACATTCTACAGAGACAGAAAAAAAAGACTATGGTTTCAAGAACAGTGACAGGGAGCTCACTGAACAGGGCAGACAGTGGAATGAAGGGGAAAGGTAGAACCAATGGCATAAAAATAGCATGGCAGAGATGGGGCAGAGAAGGTTGGCCATAATCGCTAACATGGATAGCCTTAATACACTAATAAAAAGAAAAACAGGCAGAGTAAATTAGGAGATAGAGTCCCTCAAGATGCTCTATATGAGAAATATATTTAACCTGAAAGAGGGTTTATGGCCTGAAAGTCAAAGAAGAGAAAATAATAATCTATATGACAGGGAACCAGAAAAAAGTGGGGGTAGCTCACCCATCAGCTGCAGATTGGAAAGAGATAACACCCCTTGGAAAGAGATAACACTTTTATACAATGGAGAACTACCCAGCTATAAGGAAGGAAAACCTTGAGGTGCCTGTAGGTAAATGAGACCAACTTGAGACCAAGCTCAGGGGTAAAAAGGTTCATAACCACTTAGGAAAATAACAGGTTGCCTCCCTAATCTAAAAACTAAAGGAGTTCATGGGATATAAGATGTACAATGCACCCTGTGAAAGTGAAAGGGGAGGAATTGTCCAAACAGGGAAGGCAGAGGACATTGTTAATCTTGTATCATGATTTGAAACTCATATTACTTTCATCACTCTGTTTAGATTGGTTAGATTCTGTTCCAGTTTGTCTGTTTGTACTAGACTTGAGGGCATAGACAGCTATTCAAAAGATAGCAGGATATACTATGGTAACCATTTTTAATTTCCTATCAACTTAATCTGAAACCCTGTATTGCCTTCACTGCCTTGTTTTCACTGATTTTATTTGAATCCGTTTTGTTTGATCACTGTCTTGTCTTGACTGATTTTATTCAAATCTATTTGTTTGATAGTATCAAGTCTGAGGGTATAGGCAACTACTCTGAAGACAATAAGATTCATTATGATACCCATTGTGGTTTGACTATCACCCTCTTTTGAAGTTCTATAATGTCGCCAGTGTTTTATTGATTTTGTTCTGTACTGCTATGTTCAGTTTTATTATGCCTGGATGATATGGGCAATTCTGTTGAAGATAACAGGAGACATCATGGTAACCATTGTAGATCACCTTGTATTGTGGTTTTAAATCATGTACTATGTCCATTCTTTTGTTTTGAATGGCCCCACTTTGTTCTTTTTTTCTCATGTGGTTTTATTCTTTTCAAAATAAAAATTTAAAAATAGAAATTAAAAACTAAGACATTTTTACTTTTTCATTTCAACACTGCAAAGTAAATCATACACCATAGTAGATTAAGAAAAGTAAATAACAACTCTGAAAATTTGACAGGAATAAATTTCTTATTCACCAGTGATATGTGATTGTATGTGAATATAATCTATAAAATTATTTTCATCTAATCATGAATTCATATGTAAGTTTTACAAGGTTGGCATTTAATTAAAATTTAATTAAAATCGACAAAAATTTTAAAAACATTTAAAAAGTCAATTAAGACTCAATTGGTCTACATTTTTTAGTGCATGATTTGTCCTGCCAAAGTGGTCACTGGTCAAGATTTTTTAAGTGCTACCACATACCAGACTCTCTCGTTGTCTTTCAATGATGCACAACAAAGTAGAGAATGGTAGACTTGGTTGACTATGATACGTGTATGTAGGGTAGATACCACAGAGGCAGAGATAATTTGCTGTGTCAGGAAATGTTAGTGCTAGTCCTTGAGTGATTAATAAAGTTTCAACTCAAAGATGGAAAGAGAAAACAAAGATTAGAAGGATCAAAATAGATAAAAGTATGGAAGTATAAAATTTCTTGATGTATTAGGGAAACTGCAAAACAACACACAAGGGAACGAGAGTAATTAGTAGATCCTTTGCTGTACGAGTTATACATCCATCCTCGAGTATTGTTACATTTTCAGGGACTCTGTTTAACTTTCTTTGTTGTTCTGGTTTGAATCAAGAAAATAACAGTGAGCTGATTCTCATGTCTCATGAGCACAGAGTGCTTTAAAACTTAATCAAGAGCTTCTCCAAGGATATCACTTGCCTCTTCACATATGGATCCTGGCCAACTAAAATGATTTTTCATGATCTAAATTATCTGTTTCTAAAGAACCTGAAAATTACTTATTCACATGATGATAATGGCCACAATTCTTGTGGTGTTTTAAAATAGCTTTAATACTTATAAATCACGTGGTTTGTGCAACTGAACAAACATCTGAATTGCGTCAATATAGAACCCCAACCTTCCGTAAAAGATGTAGAAAAATACATTTCCTTGTCTGAAGATTCACCACAGTGATTATGATTAAAGGTTTACATCTAATGTAGCTAGATGAGAGCTTTGTATGTCAAGAGGTTGTGCTCAGATTATATAATGTATCTTAATAACTCCATGATAATTATCATTGCTTAATGGAATTGCTCAACAGAGATGGCATGATGGGTATGTAACAGTTCTTACATCTGTTTCATGTTACTGTAATTTGTTTGCATGCAAATGTTCTCTGGTTTACATAAATTTCTTCCTTATTTATCTTTTATTAATTCTGATTATCCTCAATAGCCAATATTTTTACTAAATCTTACTCACCAAACTAAATGCCTAGCATAATTTTACTGCATATCCTTAATTTTTCCTCCAAAATTGTAAGGACTTCTTAATATTATTTCATTACTTAGCTATTAGATTAATGATAATGACTTTCTCATAAATGTTCAGCAAATGGATGCTTTAATCAGGTGGTTTTAGTGCTTATAATTGTGAGTGATTAAATCAACAAACTCTAAAAATCACAACTCAATTCTGTGGTCCCTCTATACAAAGTTTTAATTTTATAAAAACAGATTCTAAATGCTGCTGGTCTCCTTGCCAGCTGGGAGAGTATTCTCATTGCCTTCTCTGCATAGCTACCAGAGGAGAAGTAAAGAACCTACATTGAGAGTTTTCTGAATTCAGCTCTGTCTGTGTATATCCTCAAAATGAAACAAACCTGGGCAATTTACTGAAGGCTAAATCCTTTACATGACATTCACCTAAAACATGGAGGGAAAGGTTTGCAGGTTTAAATGATCAATTTAAATGCCTTAATTCTATGAGTTGCTTTTATAAGGAGGCACAACTTTAACACATCTAAGTGAAGATTCCAACTTGTGGGTTTTAGGGTGTTTGTATTTTCTGTCTCAACACTCTGAACGATGCATATGTGTATAACCCAGGTCTTGAACATAGCCCGTGGATCTCAAAGTGTGAAAGTCCCAAAGATTAGGTTTTTGTATCCATGATCTGTGTTCTGCCTTCAGCCTTCCTCCCAGCAGCCCGCACCTTTCAGTTTGTCTGCAGTTTTTACTCTGAAATCACAGGGAAGCTTGCTATGCTGACATCACTTTGTGTTTGCGCTTGTACTTGTGACAGACATTCCCTTGTGTTTGATGTTTCAAAACATTTTATTAGTAAAACATGCCTGACTTCTATAAAAAATTTCTCTAAACTCTGAGAAAGAAATGAAAGAAATGCTTATTTATGAGAAGGTGGCTCACTCAACCCTGTCTAATTCTCAAGTAAGCCTTTTCCAAGTAACCTTCAGTGTATGATTCAGTAGTTCCTCTGAGTTCCGAGGGTGTGACAAGGTTAACATATCCTTGAAGATATGATCTGAAATACCAGATTTCAAAAAATAATTATTTTAGCAAATTTTAAGAGTTTAAGATTTCAGAACCTTTCACTGGCACTGAGTGGGGGTGGTAATTTTTCCCTCTCCACAAACTGTATTGGGCATAAACCTTAGGATGTTTTAAAGATTTTTCTTTGGCAGCTAAGAAAAACACTCTAAATTTATATTTGGTGAATGTACCCATGTATAAATATCCCTGAGCTAGTCTGTTATCCTGTGGCATCTGGAAGAAAGGTGCTATTGTTTTAGATTCCATGATTAAAGTATAGAATAATCAATTCAGAGACACCCTGTGGGGAAGATTCACTCACATATGCTATGGAAACTCGTACGTAATGCCTACCTTTTGTTTTGTTTTGTTTCGTTTTTGAGGGTGGGAGTCTCTACAGATAAAGGGACACTGATGATTTCGTGCCTTGGTACAGCTAGTGAGAGCAGTTTCCTTCCATGGCACATTATAAACACCAGTTTTTATTCAAGACTATTAACTTTATGTTTTCTAAGGAAACTACTTTTTTGTGAGTCCTTCTCTTACTATTATTTTCTTTGCTTTCTGTGCCACAGTAACTGGATGGCTATTTTGTTGGCAAGTATCCTGCAACCTGCCAAGCTCATCACCCAGGCATTTTCAGAGATGCATCGTCAGACTTAGTTCTGACAAATACCCTCCATAAATTATTTAAAGCTCCTCTTCATTTCTTGCAAAGCAATGTTTGTTGAGCCTCTCCATGAAAAATCAGTGTAATTCCAGAAGATCATGATAGATTTGCAAGAAAGGAATCTGCCCTGTGCTTATAGGCAGACATCAGCATGGTTTTGAATAGAGTAGTTAAATGAAAATGCAGTTATTTTACTTTTGGTTTTTCTTTTCAAAAACTTTCTCTATTACTTTATTAAATGGTATTTGAAGAAAAGCATTGGCCTCCTGTGTTTCCAAGGTGAAGTCTTCGAATGTGTAAGGTGATTAGATTTACAAACACTAAAGAAATACAGATAATAGACTACCCACTCTGTCTACTGCCTTGTCCTTGAGATTTTATTTTGCAAGGCCCAGCTGCAAATGCAGACATGATGGAATTTGGTTTGTGAAGAACCTACAGAAATTACACAAATAACTCAGATTTTAAATGACTAATACACAGACATGCACCTGCTTTAGGAACTTCATAGATTAATCTCATGACCAATAGAAAAGCTCCTTGGAATTTAATTACATGGGTGCAAAACAGAAAATAAAGCTGGCTGTGCTTGTAGAAGTGATATCACCAAATGTTAACTAGTTCTTAGAGCAAGCTTTTCCTGAAGAAAAGATGTGTTTTTCAATTGTCTCTGCTTGTGCAAGACCTACTATAAAGTCACTGTTCTACTCATATTCTTATCTACTATCCTTGCAGCTGGAACCACTTGGCGAAGATATTCTCCACCAAACTCCGAATATGAATGCTGTGGCTTCTTTACAGAAGATCATTGAAATTCAAAGTATGTTTTTTAAGGTTCTTGAAAAAAAATCTGTAACTAGGTAAAAGCAATTGAGATTATATTGAGAGTTAGGGCATAAAAATAGTTACTTTAATTTGCACATGTGTTACTGCCTACTTTATTGCATTAATGTAGCAACCTTATTTTATGCTGATGAAGCAACTCAAAAACCCTAGATTTAGAATTCTGTTTTTCTCACCTTTTCCACATACTTAGATTTTCCCACATTTCTACCACTAAGCATTTACTGAGAAAAGTGAAATAAGTTTAGAAATTATGATGAGGCAGTCCAATATTACCTGAAAGCAGATTTCTTAATGATGTTGGAATTTGTAATCATCTCTTGTTTTCTGTTAGAAGAAGAAAAATGTAATGAGGCAGCCACCTTATAACAAAGCAGAGCAAGACAGAGACTTTTAGTGTCCAGTTCCTTTCTCAGATCTCCATACCCCTCCTCACCATGCAAATGCAATGAATCCGAAAATTAGCATAAAGAGAAAAACCAGATGGCAAACTTTGATGCTAAGAAGAATCAAGAAAACTCTTAGTTTTGCTACTGTCTTGTAGACGCAAGTTTCAAACACTACTGCAGAAGTCATTTTCCAGTCATCTTTTTGAAGCATTGCCTTCACTTGCTTAGCAATTGGAGAAACGGGTGCAAATGGAGTTGCATCATCCATATCTCTGACACTCCGAGCATCTACTAATCATACCATACATAAACTCAAAATAATCCTCAGACTTATGTAATTTGACTCATGCCTGTTTTGTGGGCCATATTTGCCTGATAAACATTTAGTGGGTAATATGATAAGTGAAATAAACTAAGAATTTATAACATTTTTTGACAACAGAAAATCATTCAAGTACCAAGGATCCAAGTCTCTTTTTTTCTCTCATCCTTTTCTAGTAGTGCATGTTGCTGTATATGAAGTTTACATTCATCTTAGGGAGTAGACTTATGTATGTAACACATCTTGATTCTTTTTTATTCCCCTCCCCACCTGTATCCCTCCCTCCATCTCTAAATCTCTGGTTCTCAATAATAACTTCTCTGGTTATTATATTATTACTAGTTCATGTTTATCACACTTAATGTTTACATTTATTGTGCATATTTGGTACAAGTACCTGACATAACTTAAACCTGTTTCTTTTCTCTTCCCTTCCTGCATCTTGTTCTCAATCCCCTGCAGTTCTTCCATTTGCAAAAGATCTCTGTTTCCTTCCACATTCCTTCATTTTCCTCTCTATTTGTACTTTGCCTTACTCAAATGAGAGATACCATACCAAGTCTTTGAGATAAGGCTAGGGTAAAGGGACTGACAGAGACACAGTGCAAATGCTACTCATCCATATGAGTAGAAAACCTTTTCACCATCCTGACCATCTGTCTCATTTCCACTGAGGGTAAGTGAGGAGGATCCAGTATATGGTGTTCCATGTCTCAAGTGAAAAATCTTCAAGTGATGTTTAAACCTTTTTCCTCTTGTTCACACACATCCAATCCAATGCCCCCTTACAGATCATAAAGATATCTCAGTCTTCATACATACGATTGCCTTTTATTCTGAGCATTCTTTTGCCATTGTACATGCAGAGTATTAATTACTTTTCCTACATATCTACTGAGCAAATCTCTTCCATAGGCATTTTGGAGCACTTATGACATATTGTTGAATTATCAAGGCACAAAGGTTAGGAGGGAGACAGCAGGGTTTCTGGCCTCAAGGAATTTATAGTCCAGTGAGTGAGAGAGAAGGAAATTGATGTTTTTAACACAGTGTTCACAAAATGCACTAAGATCACAGAGAAGGGGCAGTGTTTTCTTCAGTTCCTTTCAGCTGGAGACCTCTCCACTTTAAAATCAATTTTCTTCTAAGTTTTTACTGAGTATCCCACCCAACTTGTTAATCTAATAACTCTGTAGGCTCTCGGTACCATATGTGGATTTTGGATAGCGCTACTTCATTTCCCATTATTTGGTTACTTAAGTTTTTGTGTCTTTTAATACCTTTTAGTCCTGTTTCTTTAATTACATACCTATCAACAGGAGGACAGGAATACTATCTTTTCATCCCTAGAGATCCAGACTGGAAAGGCTGGCCGCACAGGGGAGGTTTGTGGTGTCTGGGAGCTTGGGAACTGCTAGTACATAAATTGGAGTAGGAGCATTTGAATGACTCTTCAATGTCACAAGGTATGAAAGCTTGTATTAAGGGGGGATTCTAATAAACAGCTCTACCTTCTAGGTTAAGGATATGTTATAAAGTAGGCAGTCTTGCTGGTCTACCCAGGAACCGTGCCCTGAATCATGAGCTAGCATACAATTCAGGGAAGATGGATGTATACCCAGTTCTGGGTATACTGCTCTTAGTCCAAGGCTTAGCTAGTCAATCTACTTAAGAGTGACTGGTTAAGGAAGGCATACATTTCCAGCTCTGGCCAGTGAAAAATCAAGGCCAGCTTTATGAACCTACCATCTGTGTAGTCACACAGGCTTCACAATTAAAGGGCTCCATTCTTAGATGAATGTTCTTGCTGTCTTTAACTTCTTAGAAAGTTTCAAATGAAAGGTCTATATTTTCATTGTGCACTGGATCGTGAGAGTGTAATAGCAAGTCCTGAGGAAAATCGAAGTGTTCATGTCATAAAAATAATTACCAAGAAATAATGACCAAGTACCATCAAAAAGAGAATTTGAGTTTCAGTCAAGAGGGGAACAAATGGAGGTTGACATTAAAGACAAAGACAAACACAAGAAAAGAAAGTGCTTTTTCACTGCCTGGAATGTGTAGTGAATGTCAGTATGAAGTGGTTCAATGCTATGACTTTGACACTGTGGAGGTGCATTTTGATGTGATTCTAGGTGTGTTTGATTCTGGGGCTGCTCTTCCAAACTATAGGAGCAAAAAAGAGCATACAATGTTATAAAATAATAAAGTAAAAAGGGTTATGACAGTCTCAAATTTTATAATAGCTTTGAAAATTAAAATTATGAGCTCCTGGCTCAGTACATAATATGTGATTTCCTTACCAAATATAAAGTTGTATTCTTTTACTTTTTGCTGTTTTGTGTATCACTCTCTCATTTCAAGTGCTCTTACAGGACCTCAAACCCTTGATTGGGCTCTCCATTTCCCTTTGGTAGGTAAAGTAATTAGAACTTTGGGGGCCCAGTGAAAACATGAACATATGTGAATTCTCCTTGTTTATAAGTTATTAGTAGTTTCACAAAGTTGGCAGCAGAGATGTGAACCTCACATGGAACCTTTCTGAGCCAGGGCCCTTACCTGTTAGGAACTGAGTCCTGAAAGTAGTCCCTATTTAATAGGAGTGTTTTCACTTCACCTATGTCTTTGAGCATTGCACAGATGCCTCCTTTCAACTCTGGGAGGGGTTCGAGTTTCCACTCACCTCCTATCCCTGCTCCTGAGAGTTCTTTTGTGCTAAATTGTAGACCCACAGTATCTGAAAGCTATGTAAATATTGAAAGCAGAGCTTATAGCATGTGGGAAACATTCAGGCAAGTTCCTAGATAGTCTTGTCCCAAGGTACATGGCAAAGTGCCGACAGTCCTTCTGTGAATTTCTCTTTGAGCTCTGAGCCCCCCAGCTGAGAGTATGCAGGTGCTGGAGGCTGTGATTAACATTGGCCCATTGCCTGGCCACATGCATGTGCATATTCTGCAGCAGGATGATCTTTGTTGTCCTCTTCTTGTAGGTTACTCACTTAGCTGAGGAGAAAAGGCTTTACTAGGCCACAGTGGGCAGCCATTTCTCTTGACAAGTGGCGACCTCTCCCCATAGATCAGGGTCTGATTGTATCTCAAGATGGTGAATGGGATATGAGGGTCAATTATCTTTGCAAAGACAAAAAGGGGGTATAGTTATTTTGTAAAGGTTCATGTTTTTCCCCAATAAAATGAAGATAGAATTACCATATGATTCAGTCATCCAACCTCTGGATTGGTCCAAAAGAACTAAAATCAGAATCTCAAAAATGTAGTAACACCTTCATTTCATTGCAGCAACACTTCACAATAGTCAAGAGATAAGAGCAACCTAAATGATTATCAGTGGATGGATAGGTAAAATGTGTGGTAGTTGACACATGGAACATGATTCAGCCTTAGAGAATGGACTTTTCACAATATGTGCCAATTTAGCATAATGTATTTTCATAGTACAGATATTTTTTGCTGAGGTTTTTCTTTGCTCTGAATTCCATTTGCCTAGTGACAAATATAGAGTAGGTGCTTTTTAATGTTTGTTCATTGATTGAATCAATCAGTGTTTATACCCACATTTTTCTTAAGCCCAAGTTGATTTTTAACTCATTTAAGACATTTATACTCATTGACCACTCCATGAAAAAAGAAAAACTAAGATCAGCAGATCAAATATATGAGAGCCATATCTTTTTCCTTCTTCATAGCCCACAAAAATGAATTATGTCTAGTTTAGGAAAAACACAAACTACTTTTGTGAGCTACCATTTCCATGGCTCAGCTTGGAGGTGAGTTTTCAGAGCTCAACCTGGTACTTGACTACATAGCAGTGATCACTAACAAATGCCAGATTAAGAGCCCTGAGTTGGATAAAGGGTGCTTGAGTGTGTAGTTTCCTATTCTGAAACCTATGGTGACAGCTTCTGCAAGATTGAATTCTTCTACTCTTCCACATGGTATGGTAAGAAACAGAGTTCTCAAATGCCATCCTTCATACCAGTGCTGGCCCATGATAAGATTTTTACTGATGTTAGAGAGGGAGAGCAGTAAAACAAGTTTTCCATAAAACTAAATTTACTTAGTTTGAAATACTCATCTTAAGTTCTAAAGACATGCAATGAATAATATCCATATTGATATTGATCTGTGAAACCCAGAAATATGAGCACTGTTAAGTACAGAGCTATGCTATTCTTTTTTTATTTAAAAAAATTACTAAGTAGAATACTACTTTTTTTTGTCTTTCTGAGACAGGGTCTCACTATGCAGTTCAGACTGGGCTTTGGCTCATTTTGTAGCCCAGGCTGGTCTCAAACTTGCAGCAATTCTCCTGCCTCAGCCTCCTGAGTGCTGGTATTGCAGGAGTGCACCACCATGCCTGGTAGAATACTACTTTTAAAGGTCCCCCAAATTTGTAGACCTCCTGTATGATAGCAGTGATAATCATAGTATCTTTTGATTTGTGGATCAGATACATAGACAAAGATTTGAGAATTCTTTTCAAATTATACTGCAACCCTTCAGTGATTTACAGTTAATAAATTGAGAAAATACTACTTTAGAGGTTTTTAAAAATGATACGAATTTCAGTATGTTATGGTTTGTGTTCAGATGCCCCCCGCAAAGCCTCATACAATCATGGAGGTGCTGAATCTAGCATTTGTGATTGGTTCATTTTCTAGTGCTGGGATTAGCAGTGTGAGTGCTGCACCTGGCCAGGTGCAGGTAACCAGTGTACGGTGTAAGGGGGGGAAGAAGGTATGCTTTCTCTCTCTTTTGCCCATTTTTGCTCCTGCTGCTTACAGCTGCCATGAACATTTGCCCCTTAGCCATGCCACCCTGCCTTGGAGCAGCTGAGTATGAACTGAAACCTCCACAAAACTGTATGCTAAATAAATCTTCCCTTCCCTAATTTTGGGCATCAGGTATTTTGTCTCAACAATGAAAAGAAAGTAACCGAGACACAGTATAATCTTCTCCACTCACCAGCCATGTGATGACTGAGCAAAGCACTTCTCTGGGAAGTTTGGAGAGGAAGCACATGGCATATCACCTTGCTGCTTTTCTAAGTTGGTGCTCCTCTGTCAACAAAATGGCAAAGAGGAAGCAGAATCACAAAAGAACAATATGAAATTTTTCAATGGAAAACTTGCTTCTTTCTACCTGTTTTGAGATCCTTCCTTGTTTGGAAAATTAGAATTATCTTAATCACTTCCCCAGACCTGAGGCACAAGACCTGACACCTGCAGCTTAAAGGTGGAAACATTTACTTTGACTTACGGTTTCAGTCCATGGTCAGTTGGCTCCAAGGCAGAAACGGGATGGCAGAGGCACATAGTGCAGGAACAGGTGCTCAACCCGTGACAGCCCAGAAACAGAGAGAGAAGGGGCACACCCTCCAACCAATCCCCACTTCCTATAGCAAATTCGGCTGCCAAGCTCATCAGTGAATGAATCCACCAATAAATAAAGCACACTATGATCCAATCACCTTCCACACGTGTGAGAATGTGGGGGAACATTTTATATCTAAACCATAACAGATATCTTCTTGGAGTTCATGACTATGCTAACCAAGTCAAAATAGGGTCACAAGCACAGAGCGAGGAAGGAACAGTACTTATGATTTCACCATATGTTCATGTCAGCTGTAGGTTATGTAAATAGACATCCAAGTTTCATGTTTTCTATTTATAAAATTTGTCGGTATAATCAATCCTCTATTTTTTGAATACACATAGTATTATTTAGGGCAATTAGAATGAATTATAGTTCCTTGAATTTTTTCAACTTTTGAGAGCAAATTCAAGTAGGATAGGATTTCCTTTGTTGAAGGAGAATGTTAGAAACTATAGGGTGGTTGGTCATCTGCACATACACAATCACACATTCTAAAGAAATAAGAATAAAATCTCTGTTCCTGGGAGAGCAGAAGCAAGTGTATTTGATATCTATTCCTTATCAGAACTGTTTAATCTCTGTTTTGCCCATGTATTTTTGAGAAATCTTTCTTCTTTCCCTAATCTTCATAGTCTTACTTTTTTTTCCTTTATTTTTATTTTTATTCTTATTCAATCTGGAGTACTGGAAACCACCATCCAAATAACAACTAATACCAGAAAAAGACAAAGGAATGCTAATTTCATTGATATATTTATACTCTGCTTCCAATAGGTGATAACTAGTGAGTAAAATAAATCACTAAATAAATACTATTGATTTTGTATTAGAATGGATAGTCATAGTATGTTCTGTCTAGTTCTTCTGGTGTTTAAGAAATAAGATATAAACATTCATTAATGAGGAAAAAATTGTTAAGGTAAGTCTTGCTGTAAAAGTATCAGTGATTATTTTCTTTCATTTGAAACACCACTCTCAGCCCCTCCCCCCTACTACTGTGAGACCCAGCACGCCCCTCCCCCACCAAAGGGGTTGTTTTCATCACATAATGCAGGAGAAAATCCAGATTATATCTAAGCCAATAGGAATTTGTACATATCTCCTGTTGTGGGAGGAACTGTCCAACATTTTAACCTCAGAGGCCTATGTACACATTGAGAGGGGTTGTTTCCCCAGATTGCAACATATGCTGCATAAATTATCTCACGAGCTTGCCTCGCATCTTGACTCCACACCCATATACTAACCCAATCTCATTTTTCCTTTCTGTTTTTGTTTCTTTCGTATTTCTTTTTGATATTCTGCTTTTTTTCCCTTTCTTATCTCTTATTTCCTCTCTTCCATCCTACAATAATTCTGGGAAGAGAGACAAGACCACCCATAATGAGTTACATAATTATTTCTAACATTCTCCTGCTATAGTGGCAATCATATCCCACTTCAAGTTATCCTCAAAAGTTCAATATCCAGGGCTGGAGATTTAGCTCAGCGGCACAAGTGCCTGCCTGGCAAGTGCAAGGTAGTGAGTTTGATCCCTAGTACCCCCCCGCAAAAAAAAGATTTTTTAAAAAAGTTCAATATCCACAAATTCTGAGAAGGAGCTTTTCAGTTATGAGGATATGAGTTTTCATTTCAAGCAGGAAAGAAGCATAACCAAACATGCATTTCAAAATACCATTATGTTTGCACCAAGGACAGATTAGCAAGGATTTCTGTCAGATATTAGCAGTTAAATTCAGAAGTGGAAATGGCACAATGTAATTAATTGGCATAGAGTGGGTTAATACTTTCTAAGACTTCTATAGTCACCTACTTAAATGGGAAACAGTAGAAGAAGCAATGAATTTAAAGGAAAGAAGAAAGTAATTAGACTTAAAAAAAGAAACTTCACTAATGAAAGTCTTGAAAATTGGTAGGATGACAGCATTCTCTTAAATATCAATTTTTCTTCACACTGAAGTTATAGAGAGGCATTGAACAAAATTATTTATATGATAACAAACTATTAGCAAGTAATAAAATAAATTATTGTGTGCTTACAGTGTGCCAGATGCTATTGTAAGCTCTCTTGTCAATGTAAGTTAACTCATTTAATCTCCAAAACCCTAAGAGTTACTGGCTTCAATTGCATTTTGTAGCCAGTTATCCTGAGGGATATCAAGGATAATTAACTTCTTGAAGGTCACTTAGCTAATGAGTGGGCAGAAGCAGCATCATAAACCAAACTCCAGAGTCTTTCCTCTTAGCTGCTGCTACACTATCTCACAAATAAATTTCTTCTGTAATTTCTCTGTAATCAGTTTTTCCCATTTATTCCAAAAGTGACATATTTAGAAAACATCAGTTCAAATGAACTTTTTAAAATTTCAAAAATTTTGACTGATTGAGATTGAACCATAGTCAGCTCTAGAATCCCTGTGCGAAATTACCAGAAGTTGTGGAGCTGTGAGTTCACTTTGGAGCTCCTGGTAAACTTGTAAAATACATCTAATCAGAAAAAAATGCAAAAACTGGCAGAGTTTCAGATCCCTGCCCTGTTGAGTTTAAAACACTGACTGTTGTCAGGTGTGAGCTGCTATTTGTCATATATTCTTTGGCTTAAGACAGAGCCCTTGACGGGAGAGCCCTGGGCCAGGCAGAACTTCACTGCAGAAAAGCAGTGCTCGACATTTTCCTATGATTAACCCCACCGCCCCTCGCCTGTACCAGAGCCAGGTCAAACTTGTGCACATGGTTTTTTAGTTGATTTTGAATTTCTAATTAAACATTCTCTTGAAATGCTGAAATTCTGATTGTTGCATGGAGAAGCCCTAATACCATAATGTACCAGGAGAAAAGGGAAAATCTGCCATCTGCTTAGAGATTTAACTTGCCTGGGTGATTTATTTTTATTCAAACTGCATCTGTAATTATGAGTTTTCTCCACTTACATTTCTTCCAAGGCAAAACTTATGAAAAGAATAAATAAAACTATGCATGTTTATGGGACTAAACTAAAGAATTCCTCTTCAAGAATAGGAATTCTTTGTGATTCTACCCTCAGTTGTTAGAACACAGGTGAATTTCACACACACATGATAGCATTCACTGAGATGGGGTATAATAGAAGGGCAGGTTGGAGGGAAGATTGTTGTAGGTATTTACATGTAGTATGTATTGTCCTCACACAACTCCGCAAAACAGTTATTTTGTTTATGAACAACTTGAGGCTAAGCAAGTTTAGATAATATCTTGCAGGTCTTTTTGCTAGAAGCAATAAAGTCAAGAATTTCCCCAAGTGGGCTGAGATGCCAAAGCCCTTGCTATTTTTTAAATTTTTTTACTTTAAAGAGAATAAAACACAACGGAAAAGAACAAAGCAAATCAGAACAGAACATTGCAAGCAACACAGCACTTCACTACAACCGGATATCAACAGTAGCTGCCATAATGTCTCATTTGTTTGAAACAGTTGAGCATATCTTCACACACAATAATATCAAACATAACAAAAAAGTATAACACCATTCAAGAGAATGAAAGCATTACAGGACATTCAAAACCAAATAACAGGAAATGAATAATGGCTACTATAATATCTCATTTTCCTTTAAAAATTTGTTTATGTCATCACACACAATAAAATCTAATAAAACACAACAGGATAGAACCAATCAAAACAGAAGAACAAAAGCATGGTAGGACTTCAGAGCAAGATGATAGTAAGTCAGCAACGGTTGCCATAATGTCTTGTTTTCTTCAAAATAGCTGTTCATACCATCACACAAAATAAAATCAAACAAAACAGAATAAAACCAATCCAACCAATGAATGAAAACATTGTAAGACTTCAAAGCAGTATAATGGGAAACCATGATTACCATAAAATCTTATGTACTCTTACCATTTCTTACACTAGGGAGACTATACCGTTTTAAACATGCTTCCTCCCATCCTTCTTCCCTTCCTTTTTTTTTGCTTTTGTTTTCTTTTCTTTTTTCTTTCTTTCTTTCCTTTTTTCTTTTCTTTCTTTCTTTCTTCTTTCTTTCTTTCTTTCTTTCTGTTTCTTTCTTTCTTTCTTTTGCCTTCTTTCTCTTTCTTTTCTTTCTTACTGTTCCTCTTGTGCTTCCTCTCTCTCTCTCTTTCCCTCTCTCCTCTCCTTCTCCTTCCCTTTCTCTTTCTTAACATATACACTGTATGGAATAAAAAGTGTAAAGGAAATAAAGGAACCTAGACAGCAGATGATCAATGAAAAAATAATCCTAAACCAGCCCTGGCCTGCACATGTCTGCCAAATATGGATGCTTCAGATCGTAGACCCGTGTGCCGTGAGGGTGTTGACCTGTGTACCTAAGACCCTATTTTCCAGTTTGTAGTACCTTGTTTCTCATTAGTCATTATCCCTTTCCTTTAAGTATCTCATCTCTTTATACCACTTAACAGTGATAACACATATTTATCTGCCTTTTTACCAGTCTTGCTCTTCTGCTTTCTAGGTGTAGTAATCAGCTTTTCTATGAGTGAGGTACAATACCAGGTACCCACAATTTTAAGGAGGAAAGATTTAATTTATCTTTCTTTTCCAGAGATTCTGCACACAGTCTGCTGGCTTCCAGGTGAAGGCATCATGGTGGCAGGGCGTGGCATAGAAAAATTTCTTAGTTCATGTTGACCTGGAATCAGAGCAGGGGACAGTGCCAGAGAGGAACAGATGAGCGATCATAAAATAGTGCCCAAGCTACCATCACCTACCTAGTCACACTCAGAACCATGTGTTACTTGTCTGGTAGTTGTTTCTTAATTCAGTGAAGTTGGAACATCAGAACTAATGGTCACAACAATCCAAGAATATCTCAACTCTGCATATAGTCTACCAACAACTTTCTCCAACACTGCACCTAACTAAATAAGTAGGTCTACTAAAGATTGCCATGAAGCATAGAAATTTGAAGTTGCATAACTTCATGATCATGAAACGCAGATGAGCCCATTAAAATACCACTATTTTTCTCAAGAAAACTTCCTCCATTTTCTCTCAGCCAAGTTTCCAAACTTCTCTGCTCTCCTCCTTTCCCTCCTCCTCTGCCCTCCCCCTTAATCTCCACAACAAACTATTTAGAATAAACTGCAGCTGCCAGTCTACTTTCTTTGAAATGTTCCTTCCCATCAGTATTTAAACACTCTAAAATTCCTACCATTTTAAACACAAACGCCAGCTACCTCATTTTTTCTGTAGTTGACCAAACTGTTGTTCTGCAACCCTTCTTACCCAGTTGTCTCCATTTCCTGAGTTCTAAATCCTTGTCAGAATGAGTCTGATCTTGGTCACCAGGGCATCTATACTGACAGATTCAAAAAGTGATCTTATTAATTGGAACACATACATTTAAAGAAAAGCTTGAATACAATACAGAGTTTTCCCCTGTAACATCTACCCAGCTTCTAATATTAATATATTGCATAGCCAAAAGTACTAATTATTGAAACTAAAAAATTATGTTAATATGATATTCATTAGCTCTACTAAAAAATTTCTCTGGGTCCTATCAGAGAATTTTTCACTTCCTTATTCTATTTCAGAATTCAGTCCATGATCACATACTGCATATAATTGTTACGGATTTTTGTCTTCCCCCAACTATCTTCTCCCACTTCCTTTTTCACCTAGCACGAACGTGGCATTTTAAAAAAGAATACCGGTCATTTTTTTTAGAATGTCTCTCTTCTTAGAATTTTTTTAAATATTTCTTCATGATTTGATTGACGATACAAATTTCTGGCAAGAATGGCAGAGCAATGGTATTGTATTACTCTCATTGTATATTATATTAGAGACCCAATGAGGTCAACATACTGTCTTCTTATTGATCACTTGGCTAAAGAGATATCCGGTGTAATGTTACAGTGTTTCTTTGTGGACTTAGTATGATATTTTTAATTCCCCTCAACCTTTGTCCACTAATTTTAACATTGATCAGTACATCTTGCTTACAACAATCATTACAGTACTGTTCCAATATTGATTTTCTATTTTATTCATTTTTCAGCTCCTTTAATAAGGAGCTGGCTTTTCTGTCATGTTTCTTCATCATATATTAATATAGTTACGGACTCTGTGAGTTATAATCCATTTTGCTCATCATCTACATTGCTGCTCGGTTGGTTTTGGTTCTGACTGTTTAAATCACCTTCAGTCTGGTTCCTTCCACCTTTCAACAGGACTCCATCTTTTTATGAGCACTTTTTTACTTTCTGGCACCTCACAAAGTTCCAGGCTCACCTTTGGAATGTATTAATTTAGTTTTTCTCCCAAGATTAGTCTGGGTTCTCCAGAGGAACAGAACCAGTAGGAGATACATTTAAAAAGAGGTTTGCTATAAGGAGTTGTCTCAGAGTTGTGAAAGCTGAGAAGTCCCCTGGTGTGCAGCTGGCAAGCTGGAGTCAGGAGAGCTACTGGTACAAGTTCCAGACTGAGTCTGTAGGCCAGAAAACTAGGAGGGCAATGGGTTAAGTTCCAGTTCAAGTCCAAAGACAAGAACAGGTAAAGGCTGATGCCAGTGACAGCCAGAGAGAGACCAAAAGAGACAGAGAGAGAGAAAGGGAGAGAGATGGGGAGAGAGAGAGAGCGAGAGTGAGAGAGCCAGAGAGCCAGACAGAGAGAGAGCGCTTCATTAGGCCATCAATGAATGGGCTGAGTCTCACCCATATAGAAGAAGGATAATCAGTTTTACTCATACATGTGAATCTAGAGATACTCTAAAAAACACTCTCAGGATGATGCTTAATGAAATACCTGGGCACATTGTGAGCAGTTTCAAGTTAACACAGAATCGCTACTACCACCTGCCGCAGTCCTGGATTTAGCTCCATCCTCAAGGAACTCTGGACACTTTGACGGAAAATATACTATTGAAACTATGATCTATGTTTCCTTGCTGTTGGAGTGCCATTGTTTCCAGACCTTCTAAGTGAACACAGCCAGGAGATGTAAGTGTCTATCCTAAGTCATGTATATGTATTTGTTTTTATAAATAATTATCACTGTAAGTATTTTAAAAACATATTTCCTACTGGTATCTGATTCAAATCCAATATGATGGGACTTATTTTAACCTTTCCCCTTTCTTCATTACTGTCTTTCTCTAAACATGAGAAATCTGGCTCTCACTATCTATAATTACTTATTTTTAAAATTCTTATGGGCATATAAAGCAGTTTCAGAATTGCTAATCCATATCCTTGTGAGAAACAGTATACTAACTAATGTACCATATTGGTATGCAGTTCTTTGTCTTTAGCTTTAGACCCAGGGATATAGTCTACTCAAAACACTGTTTTCCAAAGTTATCCAGATTAGTTTTTTCTGCTGTTCTTTCAATGCATTGATGTTCGCATTTGTAATATTTCACTGATGTTGTTTTTTTTTTTTTTTTTTACTTTTCCCCTCTCCCCATGTCCTACTTGCTTTTACAATTTATGAACAGTAAAAGTCACTTTTTCTGCTGAAAATTCATGTGGGCATTGAAAAATGCATAAAATCGTGTCTGCACCACCACAGCTTATTACTCCAAAAGATTTCCCTGTACCACCCTTTTGCAGTCCCCTGCTCTCCTCTCTCCCAATTCCTGGTAAACATTAGCCTGTTTTCTGTCCTGTAGGTTTCCTTTTCCAAAATGTTATATAAATGCAATCATATATACCATTTGAGACAATTTCTTTCATTTAGCTAGAATTCACTGTATCACTGGGTCTATCAGTAGTTCACCTCTTTTTATCATTGTGCAGTATCTATTGCATGGATACACCCACAGTTTGTTTACCCATCTGCCTATCAAAAGACATCAGGAATATTTCCAGGTCAGAATAACAGTGTATAAAGCTGCTGTACACATCCACATGCAGATTTTTGTGTGATCATACTTTCCATTTTTCCTGTGCAGAGACCTAGGAAATGGATTTCTGGATCATGTGGAAACTTATACTAAACCTTATAAAAGCTGCTGAACTGTTCTGCACAGCATCTGCACAGCATTTGCATTTACACTAACAAAAGAGTTCCAGTTGCTCTGTATCCTCACTGATGCTTGCGTTGTCGTTGTTCTCAGCCATTCTAATAGATGTATCGTGCTGTCTCACTGTGGCTTTATTTTCCATTTTTCTAGTGATGTAAAGACTCTGTTATACTCCATAAATCTTCTTTAGTAGATCTTTAGACCTTTTCTTCCTTTCTAAATTTTAATTTTAATTTCTTGTAGGATA
Source organism: Dolichotis patagonum (assembly GCA_004027295.1). NCBI lineage: Eukaryota > Metazoa > Chordata > Mammalia > Rodentia > Caviidae > Dolichotis > Dolichotis patagonum. Next base: position 36,140 of record PVJX010001922.1, on the reverse strand, counting down.
TAGAGAGTACTTATATATTCTGGACACATAATGTTTGCCCCATAAATGACTTCATTCCCCATTTTAGTTAATTCCTCATATGTTTATTGTTATTGAACATGTCTTTTTTTAAAAAACCACTTTTCTCTATTTCTGGATTCTTTCTGACACTCTGATCTCTTCTGCCAATATGTCCCCTTTCTAGCTTTAACATCTCCCTGAAGCCTGCTTGCAATATCTCTTCTTTCCCTAATAAGGCCTGTAATTTCCTGAGCTAAGTGACTAGAGGAGGTTTGCAGGCTGAAATATAAAGAGGAAGAACCTAATAAATGATTCTAGTAAATTAATAATAAAGTGGCCAAAGTTTGAGAAAACTAAAGTGACTTGAATTTATGAGTCAGAATATTGGCGATGAAGGAGAAGAGAGAAAGAGAGAGAGAGAGAGAGAGAGAGAGAGAGAGAGAGAACCATGTATAGGAGTTTTCTTAAATGCTTTATCTTAATAATAGTCTTTGTTTATTTTAGTACATGTTTAAAGTACATGATGATTATATTTATCATGGGGAGTTGGTACATGAACACATCTTAATTTTTCTTCATTATTTTAGTCCCCTGACCTTTCCCTCCCTCCTTGTTCACAAACTTCACAAGGCTGGAGAAATAACCAATGGTAAACAGGTTAAATAAAAAGAGGACTTAACATAAAATTGGGAGCAGTTTTTGTTCAGTTAACCACAGTAAAGAAATTTTATAATTCACCAGCCATCACATTGAAGACTCCGAACAGTGGCATCTTAGTTGCAGGACTAAGCCAGCTTTGTATCAGATGAAAATTACTAGGCATATAAAATAAGGAAAATAGAACCACAAGGTAAATTAGTTAACAGAAACTGACTCAGAACATTAAATAAACATTTACTGTACTTCCAATAGGAAGAAGAAAGTGCAGGCATGAGGAGATAAAATAAGCAAACAAAAAAATGATACAAATGGAAATTTTAAGGATGAAACATACTCAATTTTTTAAACATAACCTGGGGAATTAATGGAATATTATTCCTTCTGAAGAGGAGAAAAGAAAACTACCAGAATTGAATTCATAGCAATGAGGCCTGTCTAGAGTACATAATGGAGAGATGCTATATGGATGATGGGCAGGAGAACATCAGTGGTTTAACATATATATAAATTCCAGGGCAAGTGCACACCTGTGTGCGTGTGTTTACATGTGTGTGTTGGGAGGTATATTTAAAGACATATGGAAAAGTGTTTTGTGTATGTGATGACAACTACAGATTCATAGATCAGTAAGTCTCAAGCAGAATAAACACAAAAGAATCATAGTGACAGACATTATAATCAACTCTTAAGAAATGGCAGATAAAGGGAGAGATCATATTACATATAGAGAGATCATATTGCATACAGAGAAAGTTAGAATTTATAAAGAAAAATCCTTTAAACTGCAAAAATATTAAGCAAAAGAGTGCAAATATTAAGACTATATACTATATGATTCCACTTACATGAAATTCAAGAAAAAAACCAAAGTACAGTGACCAAATTTCACTTCTTGTCTATGGTTGAGAAGGGGAAAAGGAACAAAAAGGATTGACTTTAAAGGGCCAAAACAAACTTTATGAGGTATTGAAGAGAGTCTGTATTTTGTTATCTTAGTTATATGATGATAGATATTTGTTAACATGAATCCTCATAATCTTCCCTTTAAATTAGTAAATTTTATTGACTACAAATTCTACTTCAATAAAGCTAATTAGAAATAGTCACCACAAGGAGCAAGTATTTCACTTTTTAGACCTTCTAGAGAACTGCAATGATAGGAAAATAATTGCAAAAAGGAAAATGTTTAAGTTGATACCTATAAATATGCAGAAGAGTATGAGAATGATTAAACAAATTGAGTACTCAATTCATGCACAAGATTTGAACCTAAAAATCTATAATTGTGATTTGAAAAACTTCTATTTGTAAGTAGAATCTTTGAGAAAAACCTATTGTAAGATAAACTGATATTTTGATGTGAAATGGAATGAAACTGAGAAGTCGTAGATTTTGCAATATTTGATTTGAAAAATTTGAAAGAGTCATAAATAGAGAAAAAATTTTAATAATCCTGTCTTATATAAAATGTCTGCCAAATAAGTTGTTTATTCCAAAAGAAAGTAAAACACTTTGGAATAAAATGCACCAAGAAGGAAGAATAATGTACACAAAGCAGAAGATAGCACCATTTTAAAATTTTTCTCAAACAAAAATACTATAGTTTTTTGAAATGAAAAATAAAAGACACTAAAAAATTTAAATTTATTAACCATAAAATTCAGCTCTGAAGAATAGTGCATGCAGTTTTTGAAAAAAAAATCTTAAATATGTAGAATTCATTGAAATAATACATTCTTCTTAAAAAACAGCAACATTGTATGATTGAGAGATTCAGTCACAAAATTGATTAACATATGGGAATATTTACAAAGAAACAATTCTGTTGTTTTTTGTTTGTATAAGTCTATATTAAAAGTTACTGTTCTTTGATGTACACAAATTATGTGATTTTTATTTTTTAAGTGAGTTTTAGTTGTGAAAATAAATTTTCAATAGGACTGTCATGTAAGTCCACTGGTAAAAATAACTTTGACAAATATTTCCATAATATATAATTTTTAAATATTTAGCCCCCATTTAACCTCATTCTGTTTATGGACTAATTTTCAACTCATCTCTAGTTTTGCATTTATGCAGTGTTTTAGATTCTGACAGAGTTTTCCATTTAGCTGTCAATAGTCTAGACATTGGAGAAGATAGGAAGAGGTTCTGATTAGTTCCATCTTCCTTCTCTATAAGAGCAGTATGCATAATGATGAAAGAAGACAACATTCAGTTTGGAAGATGGAAAAAGGTCTGACAAGGAGTAACTCTGAGTTTTCCAGAATAATGATGTAAGAGGGAGGTTTGGAGTCAGAAGATGTTCAAACTGGCTAGGGGCTTTGATGGGAAAAACTGTTGGTTGAGGTATTACTTCTACTATGGAACTTCACAGGTTAACTACGCATTTTTTTCAAATTATGCATTACCAAGAACCATCTAGTTTTTTCTGGAGTTTGACGACAGGGTACCTGCAAGATGTCCCCTCTTCTTGCCTTTCTGACCAGTGAAATTCAATTTTTGCTTTCATCTCCAACTCTTGACTGTTTGCTTTTCACTATATACTTTGTGCATTTATTGTGGATTCATTCTTTGCTTTACCTTTGCCAGATAAAACAGAAATGCCGAATAATGAAGGCCGAATAGTCTTTTTTTTTAAAAAAGTGCTGAAAAGTCAGAAGATTTACATAGTGGGAGAAATGAATAACGATAAAGGATATGACTGAAGAGGGAGTGTGCATGTCCAGTTTTAATGGAAAACTCCTCTCTGTTGCCAGTTTTATTGCCATAGGAGAACAACCCAATGGTGGCTGGATACTAACATTTTACTTTATGCATAGCAGCTCCTGAGAACTCTAGTAGTAAACCTTGGATCATTTCTCTTATGTGCTAATGGTATTACTATTCCCATGCCTATAGATATGGTTTTCATACACATCTGTTTCTGTAAGGAAAAAAAAATTACACATCACATGAAAATATAACTCATAAAATATAGGGTTGGAGTTGATCACGTATTGTAGAGCCTGTTACACCTACTTGCATTTTAATTATTTTCCTTTATGAATAGAGATAGTGACCTATGTATGTATTGCTAATATGGAAAATTTGACCTTGTTTTTTATAGGCTTTGTCACGGGCCACATTGAATTTAAAGTTTTTGTGTTATTTCTGAGTTAGAAACTTTATACACTTGTATAAAAGTAAACTCCTAATATTTAATCTTAACTTAGTATTTTGTACATATTTAACTTTATCCAAAAAGGTCTTAGCTATTTAAAATCCTTTCTAATAGTCATATGTATATGGGCCAATATTTAAACCATCATACCCAGTCATTTTTCTTAAAGATTATTGCTAACAACTCAGATCTTCTGTCCTCATTTTTTGGGAATAAAGATGTTTGTTTTCTTAATGGATGAGGGCTGTCTTACAGAACAGTTCGATTGAAAATAAAACCTCTTGGTTATTCTAGATATGGCATGTTATCTAAAAATATGTGCTTTCTGATTTCTTCAAGAGTTCATAGATTCACAGAAAAGTAAGGTTTTCTGCCATAACAAAGTTACTGTAATTTCACACAGCAATATCTAACATCAGACCAGAAGAATCATCACCATGGAGAATCAAAGCAAGAATAAACCTCTCACAATCATTAAGGACACAGCGATCATTTTTTAAAAATGGTAATTGTTCTCTGTAGTGATCTAGTGATTTTTCTGGGATTCACATGAGGTCTACAATCTGGAAATCATGACTTTATTGCAGACTGCCCTTTTTAGTGAATTCTTACTTCCACCCTTCAGTGAGCACTATCTCCACTTTTGTGGTAGCTTCATCAGTAATTTCTCTGGTAAGCTAATACTTGCAATAAGAGTAAAAAGAACTAGTTTGAACATTATCATTGCAAACATATACTAATAAATAAAATTTTAGAAATATATATATGAACTTGTACAAGTTCATCTCACTTTATGCTATAAACCCACACTATAAAATCAATAAAATGTGTCTGGAACAAAGGCAGCTTGTTATTATCAAAGATGATTTTTTTTGTCAAGTGAGTGTCTGATACTTTCTCATCACTGAAATACAATACCCAACATCCACAACTCTAAGGGGGAAAGTTTATTTTGGCTCACAGTTTGTAGAGGTTTCAGCCCCTAGTTGGCTGACTCCAAGGCAGGGCAGTATGGCAGAGAGATATGGCAGAGAAAGATTGCTTCTGGAATAGCAGGAGGGAAGCAGAGATCAAGGAGGAGGGAGAGAGAGATGCACAGCCTGCTGTGGCACACTCCAGCTTCCCCCAAGCAGACTTCATCTCGCAACATCACATTTAGCTATAAACTCATCAGTGGACTAATCCATTGACCAGTCACTTCCAAAGCCCTACCTAGGAGGACATGAGGCTTCGGGGGAATATCCAGGTATAATCCACAATGGTGAAGAATTTATATTGTGCCTTAATCCTTTTAAATTGATACTTTCATGTATTGAGACTATTTTTGAATTTTTCTGTATACCAGAAGGAGCACAGTGGTGAATAACAGATTACAGAGCCAAAAATTTAAGAAATAAGCCATCTTGAGTAAAGACTTCAGCTCCTCTGATTAGTAGCTGTTTTGGTAACTTTTCTGTCATTGCAAAGAGAAAACACCCAATGTCCAAAATGAAAGAAGGAAAGGTTTATTTAGCTTACAGTTTTTGGAGGTTTCAGTCCATACTCAGCTGGCTCTAAGGCAGGGTGGTGTGGTTGAGGGCCGGCCGTTCACAGCAGCCACAGTGACAAGAGCAAAAAATGGCGAGCGAGCGAGCGAGAGAGAGAGAGAGAGAGAGAGAGAGAGAAGCTGGCCTCTGTTTCTCCCTTATATTGAATGCTGGCTCCACCTCTGGGTGTCTGTAGCATTCACACCGCCAATCCCAGTGCTAGATAGCGAGTCAATCACAAACACTAGATTCAGCAGCCTCCATGACTATATGAGGCTTTTGGGGTGGGGGTACCTAGACACAAACCATAATGGTAACAAGCAATCTTCAAGAAAGGTTACCCGTTATTACCTACATAGTTGTCATGAGGATTAAACTGCAAATTGTAAGTGTAAAAATACCCCACACTATCTTCGGTATATATTAGGTGCTCAACAATGCTAGTACCTCTTTCCTGTAGTCTGTTTAACATAATGTGACCCGTAATGCACCAATCGCCTGTAGTGTGTTTGGCAGAGGCCACATATTAACCGTTTTAGATAACAAGGTAATTATACCATCCAGCATCATTAGCATTATGAATGTCATGTGCTAAAATAATGCATAGTAATGATATTTTGTGAAACTTACTGCAACTCTCCTTTTAGGAATACAGCATTTCCAATTTGGATATGAAAACAGTTGTTTTGTGTTTTAGAGAAACTAGGGAATCGAAGTGTAACTGTGAATTCAGGGACAACTTTGAAAGATGCAGGGGATACCAAGCTACAGTACATTTATGTTGCTTACTTCCTAACCTCTCTCAGAATTCTCACTTCTATTCAGCCACTTCTTTTGAGTTGAGATATCATTACTTCCCACTTAGACTTCTTTTAGGATACACAGTTGGTCTTCCTGCTACCACCTTCCCGTCCATCACCATAATATCCCTGAGATATTTTTTAAAAACATAAACCTTACTCTATACTTCTGGTTGCAATGGCCTCTCATTCTGTATGGGTTGGAGTCCAAGAGTGCAAGGTTGTGTGTTAATTAGCTCTTGCCTATCAGGGAAGTTTCACCTGTTACACTCCTGCTTGTCTTCTAGTTTTACTCAACAGTTAACTATTCCCAGGAAATTACGTAGATGCTAGCCTCTGTACGTCTGCATATACTGTTTCCTCTTCCAAGGATGCCCCAGCACTGCTGCCTCCATCTGCTGTAGCTTAACTAAGTTCAGCTTTGCTTTCAAATAGTCTTATTTTTTTCTGCAAGGCTTCTTGTATTTACCATAAGGACCTATACTATACCATAGCATACATACACCGTAAGTATATATTCTTATTCCCTCTCAAGAATCATATGAAACTTTTATATACAGAATTGCCACTGTTAAGTAATAGAGCTGTCTCAAATAAACTATACATTTCTTAGTTCCAGAAGCATCTCTGTGCCCTCAGCATCTGGCACAGCCTTAGTTCTGAAAAGGTTATTAGTTTGTACATTATGGACAGAATTGTTACTGTTTTGTTCAAATTAAAACTTTGCATCAGCTTTTGGTTAGACTAGGTGATCACAGCAAGTAATAATGAACACCTGTGTCAGAAGTGCTTGTTGGCGTGGGAAATGGGTGGGGAGCCTAGTACTCTTGCCTTAATGTTATATCCATTTCTCTGTGCAGCAGTAGGATAAAGAAGGACCATTCAAGGATTTCATAACTTCCAAGGATTAGAAGCAATATCCCTCTTTGCAGAGGCAGAAATATGTCATATGTATATGTACCGGTTTTGTAAGCTGAAAATGAGTAACATGTATCACAAAGATACACCAATAAAAAATAAATGATGTCCCCATAAGCTTCAGGAACATAACAAGGAAGCCCAAAGACAGAGATGGATCCAGAGCTTACCATGGGACTCAGTATTCACCTATCTGCCTTTTCCACTAAAAAAGAAGGGCTTATTTCTTTTTTTAAAAAAATAAACCATCTGCATGCCAGTTCCTACTAGATTGTTCATACTGCAGAAATAGTTTTCACCTGGTGAGTCATGCTGTCACCTAAAGACATTCTCCTGCTTTGCTTAGACGCTACTCACTGGACAAAAATAGCTTAGTGTCTGCAAGTAGGCTTTGACTTTGCTCCTTCCTATCTATCCCATCGGCACAGTCTCCTGCAGTGACCTTCTATTTTCCTCTCATTCTCCTTCTCTGCCTCAAAAAGAAAGAAACATCAATATGATATATGGGCGGATGCCAACATCAGCGAGTGCATCTATTAAGGTTTTAAATCAGTTATTGCTCTAGTGCACACCCCGAGGGTGAGAAAGAAAGATCACCCAGGACTAACAAAGCTGACTGTTCCGGCCAAGTTGCCATTTGATTCATGCTGGCATTGCTGGGCTCTCCTTCTTCGTTTAATAATACAAATTTATGTAAAAAAAATTAATGGCTCATGTGACAATTTTTAACATTACAATTTCATTCATTTTCTCCAATAGATTTCTACTTCCAGGTCTCTTGAGAGCTTCACAGAGGGTATAAGCCTAGAGTTTTCTTAGTTGCGCAGACAGCTGTCAGTCTGTTAGTGAGTTCATTAGACCATGAGTTATTCCTCCATCTATTACTTTCTGAGTAAAGGACAGATTCCAGCTTGGGAATATGAGTACTTCACAACTTGGCATTCTTAGATCGAGAAAAAGATGCAATCATAACAGTTAAGAAACCAAATTACACTGTACATGACAGAAAATTTTAACTTAACAACCGCTCCGAGTTGGACCTGTGCAAGTATGCTGATTACTACTGCTCTAACTGAAATTCCTATAAAGTGTGGTGAATGTTTTTTCTAGGCAAGTACTGGAAGTCAGTCAGGATGGTGGCTGTGCCAAGGGGCTGTGCTCTGCCTGGTGCTCAGTTGCAAGAGGAGACAGAGACCGTTTCAGCTCTGGCCTCCCTAACAGTGGATGTGGAACAGCCCTTTGCTCAGGAAGACACCAGGTATGAATCCAGTGTGGGGAATCATGTGGGTCGACGTAAGCGCTCACCTTTGGTGTTCATGAATGCTCTGCTCCTCCTGGTTTTCCTTCACCTGATTCCTCTGTTTCCTCCACCTGTTTTTTCCAAAGCCAGCGATGCCACAGCTATGCTTCGGGATATAGTGAATTCATGGGAAATGTAGAGCTGATGTAAGTGTTTTCACAGGGGACTAGAGGGAATGAGATCGATGGTAAGGAAAATCACTCCTTGTTGGCTAATTTAGGGCAGATCATTGTGGACAGAGTTGCTTGTAAGCTTAACTTCTTTCCCTAATTATCTTTATTTTTCTTGATGTTCTCTTGCGTCTTTCAATCTTTTTGAGATTCCTGATAGAACAAAGGGAAAAGAAAATAGAAGCTGGAGATAATTCTATGCATTCCTGTGTGATTGTCCTTGAGGTCCAAAGGACTAGATAAAGATAGAAGCTGTCTACGAAGGAAAGGAGTATTGTGAAGGATGGTGTAGACTTGAGACGTTATTTCACATTCAAAAAATAAAGAGGCTCAGTTCATCTTACATGATCATAGCTTGCTGAGAAAAAAAAAAGTAAAGTTAAGCTAAGATGAAGTTGGCTTGTTCTTTTGTCAAGGAATCTTTTTGTTAAGGAATCTGTGCATATTTATGTCTGTCTGCTGGGTCCATGGGCAATGCTACACTGAAGATTTCTTTAAAGTCTGCTGTGAGCAGAGCCACCCCAGAAATACATTAGCACTGATACTTTCTATGGCTGCCTTCGAGGTTACATTTCCTCTGTGTAAAAGAGAATCAGGTAAGGCTTTGCTAAAGTCCTGCCAGCTTGCACTCTTAAATTGCTTCTAAGAAGGAAACCGGACTCCCTCGGTCAGTAACATCACCATTAATTACAAAGATCCTGCTACTACTGCATAGGTTGGCAATTTTCCCAAGAATGCACAGATCTGAGCAGTTCTAGCTTTCTCACTCTTACTGGATACAAAGAGTTTAATGGATTTAACATCTTGTTTTGACCAAGAGCAGTAGATATATTGAATAAGAGATTTTTGTTTTTATGCAGTTATTTTTCTCTTACCAGAACCAGTTGAAGAAGAGATTATCAGTAGGGAAAAATTATATATTACTGATTTAGAAGGCATCTTAGGATATTTGGGAGCCAAAGAGAAAACGTATTTTACATTTTCGATAATATGCACTGACCCCCCACTGTTCTTAGCTAAGAACTGAACCAAGTTCATAATCCAGAGGTGTTGCAATTATTCCCAAGGCCAAAAACAGTTAGTCGTCTGTCATCTGAGGCCCATAAAACTGAGGAAACTAACATCTGTTACTGTTGGATATAAAAGGAGCATAGCTATTCTTTAGAATTCATTTACTATAGAAAAAAAACAAGGCCAAATTCCAACTTGGGTGAAATGAATTGTAAGTAATTTTGCCCATAAAATTGCAGAGCTTAGAATAATTAACAATAATAAATGATGTTATGAGCCCCAGTAATATAACAATCTCAGACTTCTGGCAGGAATTTGCCCTTTAAGCATAGTTGTTTATCCTCAGGTAAGTAATGTTGCTTGGCTCCTGATAATCTACAGGAATTAACCCGCACTTCAGTCGAGAGTGACTTTTAAGCTTCATCTGATGGCAGAGAAAGATTGTGAATGTGAATGTCCTAATATGCAGGAAAGTAGAGTTGAACTTTGTTGCCCGACTTCACATTAACGTGTTAGTCATACACAGATTATACCTATTGTTATTGATCTGTTTTATGGAAAGAAAAACGGTTTTGCTTGAAATATTTTCTATGCCTTTTGCACTCTTGTCTTCAACAGAAAAAAAAGTAAACTTCTTCCAGAATTGGCTCTAGCATTTCAGTTGAACCTTGCATGGAAACAGAGAGACAGACAGACAGACAGACACTTTAAGGACATCAGAGCACTTCCTCTTGGGGGAGGGAGAGACGTTACCAGAATTTTTTTCCCTATTTAGTAGGGAATGATGATTTTCAAAACAAGATAAAGAGATGGAAATGTTCCTGGGTCTTTGTTATGAATGCAGTATTATGAGCACACAGGAAATAGAAAAATTACAAAAATCAGAGAGCTAGATGGCTGGAAAAGAGTGAAGGCAAGATTCTTTTTATAGGAAATTCTTGCCAGTTATTTTGGAGGATACATTGGTGTTGGAGTGAGATGACTCATTTCATACTCAGATTTTGGGTAAAGCAGCTCTTTTCCTGGCCAACTCATATCTGACTCATTTACCACTAGTGAATACAGGATAAAATGCTCCTGGCTAAGAACCATTGTAAGTATTTTCTGTTCATTTTTCTTGGATGGGGGGGCTACCCAGTGCAAAAATATCATTTTGTTTTTACAACTACATTGATGGGCCCTAAAGAAAGAATTATTAGGGAAAAGCTTATATGTGGCAATTCATTTTGGGATCATTAACTGATACATAATTTTCAAATTTTAAAGAACTCAAGTGAGGAAGAAATGAATGATGGGTTAACAAAAAACAACAACAAACCTTCTGTGGGCCCAATTTACATATTTTAAAAAGATTAAATAAATCTACTCGGTTATATATTTTAGGTTGTATAGAAGCAAGAAGAGTGATGTCAGGATTTTTTTTTCCTTGTTTGCTAGGAAAATATACCGTTGACAGATTTGCAGTCTGCATTTGTTAGATATCTATTGCAAAATGCTTCTACTTTGGAAAGGTCATATGGTACTTAGATTTATTCTTGGATATGGGATCAGGCTCTGTTGAAGATCAAGAAAACGCTTTTTCTGGAAATCAAGACTTCAGAATGATCAATTTAAATTTTTAGAAGCGCGTATAAATTCCTGACTTTTTTTTCTTTTTAACTCAAAACAAAAACGAAAGTTAAATTTTCAAATGCCAGTTTTATTGCAGTATAAATCATGTTAGATTTTCTTAATGCAATCTGTTTTGGTTGTTTAATCATTTAATTTTCTACTTTTGGCAATTTTCCTCATGAAAGAGATGGTTTCAAGTCTCTTTCAGGAGCAGGAGGAAACGATTCTAAGTCTTACTATTTTGTCTTTTTGCAGTAACTTATCTTGTTTACGCATATAAAAATCTAACAATAAACTGAAAATCCCCAAATATCATCAGCCATAACTTTGAATGGCATCATCAATAGCTTCATTTGATAACTCCACTTAAAAATGTGACTGTATAGAAAAGCAGAGCATTATCAAATACACATTCATATTTAATGTATTTAGAAACTTGACTTTGTTAAAATATCTGATTCATTGGTATGATGTCTCTAATTGAAGCCTTCTAAAAATGAACAAAATTATGAGGGTTTCTGATTTTTCTCTATAATATCGTTCTTTTGAATGCTTGCTTATCTAAGCAGGCAAACGTTCCAAAATAAATTTTATTTTTAATTTTCTCCCAGTGTCAACAAAGCCTTAGTTAAAAAGTGGGTTGAGATCTGCAAACTCCTGTCGAAAGGAAGAACAGTATGTCCCTGCTTATCTTTTCTTTCCTCCTCTTCCTGGAACCATCATTTTATCTGTGTTTTTGGCATCTGTTATGGGTCTTGGGGCTTGTGTGAAGTCTTTCTAAGTATATTAGAGAACAAATTTGATCCTCATTATGTATTTTAAGGTTCAGTTCTGCATTCTTTATGAAGCAGCAATTAATTTGTATAAAGGAAACCGAATGAGAAAGAAGCATATGTAAAATGAGATTCATGATGACTTTACCTTTCCATCTCATCTTTGCTTCTGCTCCTGCACTCTTTTCTTCCACTCTGGAGGAGGAAGAGAACTTGAATCTACATTCATCTTGCCTAGGCTTTCTGCGCCTAATAATTTTATGCTTAAGGGCAAGTTACTTATCTCTGTGAATTTTATTATCCTTACATTTAAAGTAAGAGGAATATTTCACAGGGTTATGAGGATCAAATGAAATCATGCTCCTTAAGAATTTAACACTTGGCACATAGGAAGTATTTGGTACAGGTTTGTCACTTTTTTTTCTTCGTCAGTTTTTTCTATTTTTTCTTCCCTAATATATTGTTCATGCCAGTGATATATAAGAGTATTGAGGCAGTACCTGGACATCTGTATGATTAACTGCTGTTGGTTAAGTCAACAATATAGTCATTAAAACAAGAGAGCAACAGATAATTACTAAGCAATAAACTGATTTAATTAACTAATCTGTAGTTAACTGATCTAGAAAGAGAGAGAGAGAGGGAGAGAGGAAGAGGGAGGAAGAGGAGGTGGCAACAATGGAAAAAAGAAGAGAAAGAGGAGGAAGAGAAGGAAAACGAGGAAAGGAGAGGAAGAGACACAGGGAAAGAAAGAGACATACAGAGACAGAGACAGAAGGATCCAGAGACAAAAACACACCCTTCCAAGTCACACTCCTGATGACCTAAAGAAGCCTTACATAAGCTTTACCTGTCTCATCCTATTTATGTATGTCTTCTGAAGAATAGATGTTATTAGGTTCTTAAATGATTTTTCAAAATGTGTGACTGACATACTACAAATTGACTACACTCATTTTCAATTATGTTTGTTAATAAGAACCCGAGGTATTTCATATCACAACAGAGGTTTGGCTGAGGAAACATGGGGGGCTGTACATTCAAATATCTCTTAGAATGAAGAAAGGAGTTGCATACAGGGCATAGATAAGTATGGAAGTGGTGCTGCTAGCCTAAAAAATTATCCTCCAACATGAGCGATCAAGAGGAAGAACACACCAGAACATCAACTTCATTCATTCTTTAAATACTTCCTGATTATTTCTATGTGCCAGAAAAAGTCCTGGGAGTCAAGGTCACAAAGTTGTCTTCAAAGCATTCACATACTTGAAAAATATATTAGTTTTCTACTGCTGCCTTGAAAAATTTACTAAAATTTAAAACATTATAAAGGTTCTGTAGGTCAGAAGTCTGACACAGGCCTCACTGGGCTAAAATCAAGGTGTTGGCAAGACTACACTCCTTCCTGGAGGCTCTTGGGAAAAATCTCTTCCAGCCTGCAGCAGCCACCTGCGTTCCTTTCCTTCGGTTTTCAAAGCCAGTGGCTTTGTTCTCTCAGACATTTTTTCAGGAATCACATCTCTCTCTTAATGTAGATGAGAAAGGGCTCATATGATTAGATTGGATACATTGGGAAAATTTAGGATACTGTTCTCACTTCAAGGTCTATAACCTTAATCACATCTACAAAGTCAGCTTTGTCATGCAAGGCAACTTATTCCTAAGTTCCAGATCACAGGAACATCACTGAGGGCTTTGTTCTTACAATAGAATCAAGTATAAAATCTCAGGTATAATAGGTAGCAGCTTTTGCAGAAAGATAGTGCAGAATAAAGGAAAACGTAAGCCAAAGACTGGGGAACAAATCACTGAGTCAGGGATCACAGGGTCAGAGTGGAAGAATATGTAGGACTTTACCTAGTAAATAAGAAAATTGTCAAGAAATCAACCAATAACAAATGCTGGGGGAGCTGTGCGGAACAAGGAACCCTTCTCCCCTGTTGGTGGGAGTGCAGTCTGGTGCAACCTTTGTGGAAATCAGTTTGGAACTTTCTCAGAAAACTAAGATTAAAGGTCCCATTTGATCCAGCTATTCCCCTTCTGGGTATATTACCAGGAGAATTAAAAACATACCACAGTGACAATATGTGCACCCATGTTTATACCAGCACAAATTGTAACAGCTGAACCTTGGAAACAGCCAAAATACCCATCAACCAAGAAATTAATAAAAAAAGATGTGGTATTTTTATAGAGTACTACTCAGCTGTAAAGAAGGATAAACTTGAGATTTTATAGGTAAATGGACACAACTAGAGTTCATACTCATAAGTGAAATAAACATCATATTGTCTCCCTGGTATGAGAAGCTGAAAAAAATGTATATATATTAGTTACACTACTAATTTCTCTTAGTTCATTGAAAAGAAAGGTTTGTGCTAATATTGTTTGAACAATTTAAATGCTCATATCTTTTACTCTGAGTAACTAAAGATAACAATACACAATGTATTAACCATTGTTAAATTTTAGAAAAGAAAAAAATAATAAAGATAAGATAGAGACAATAACTTGAGCACTCTTTCAAGGTTTTTTTTCTATTTTTTGTTACTAACACTCAGTCCAAACTACCTTCATTTCTCATCCACACACTTCTGTTTTCTTTCTAATCCATTTTCTACACAGTCATCAGAAAGCTCTTCAAAGCAAAACAAAACAACTGGAAAGCAAATCCTACCGCATCTCTGCTGGAAACCCTTCAATTTCTTTTGATTTCCCTTCATCTAAAGACCATCATCCTTTGCAAGACACATAAGCTCTCTATGAGTACACCCTCACCTCTGGTTCATGTCTTGTATCTAACATTTCTTCTCTTTGATTTTTGATCTGGGTTTGAACAGCAATGACCTTGTTTAGTTTTTAAAATGAGGTCTACTTTACTTATAATAATATGCACAGATCTGAAGATTGTTACCAATGGATTAGAATGGAAACAGAAGTGTGTGGGTGAGAAATAAAGGTAGTCTGGACTGAGTGTTAGCAACAAAAATAGGGACAAGTTGGGGAACATTTTAAAAAACACTTAGGCTTATTTGTACCTCTTCCCAGCCAGGGCCACTCCCAAAAAACCAGCTGTTGATACTGTCTTACCTATTCTCTCATTTTATCTCAGTAGAATTATACAGGGCATGCTGTTTGTTTTTGTTTGTTTGTTTGAGACAAGGTCTTACTATGTAGTTCAGGTTGGCCCTGGACTCATTATGTAGCCAAGGCTGGTTTTAAACTCATGGTGATCCTCCTGCCTCAGTGTACTAAATGCTGAGATTATAGGAATGCCCACCACAGCTGGCCATATACACTGGTTTTTAACCTGGCTTCTTTCACACTTTAAGCATAATATTTTTAACATCTATCCAGGTCATTGGCAATTGTTAGTCTGTTCATTTGTATTATTGTTCATTATGCCAGTGTCTTAGCGTATCCTAATATTTTATCTACTCATCTGTGGATGAGTGTTGGGCTTATCTCCAACTTGAAGTATTATGAATAAAAGTGCTATGATACTTTTATTACTGTGCTGTGGAACACATAAATCTTGCCAATCGGGCCATCTTACGTGTGCAGCGATGTTACCTATGCGCACATGGCTGTGTAAGAGCTCTCCGGTGCTTCTCTTGCCAAACTGAAACTCTACAGCCATTGTACAGCCGCTCCTCTCCTTTACCTCCCTGCCATCCCCCAGCAGCTTCTGTCCTATTTTCTGCTTGGAGGTTGGACTACTTTAGATACTCTAAAAGTGGAAACATGCAACAGTCATCTTTTTGTAAATGGCTTAGCACAATGTCCCAAAGTTCATCCATGTGGTAATATAAGATTTGCTGCTTTAAACAATGGAATATAGTCCAGTGTAAGCCTATGCCACATTTTCTCTATCCATTCATCTTTCTGTGAATGTTTAGGTCCCTTATACCTCCTGGTTATCCTGAATAGAACTGCATTACTCATGAATATACAAATATGTCATCAAGATTTTATATATATATATATATATATATATATATATATATATATATATATATAGTCTGCAGAAAAAATGTATACACACTTCAGGAAAAGAAAAACTTGTATAAATATTTTAATACTACATTTATTGAGACATCATGATTAATACGCGTTACCTTTGGCCTCTATAATTACAAAAAGTGCTCAAAGCGGTGAGACTGAAATGCTGCTTGGTAACCTTGGTCATTTTGCTGCACATGCATTTTCAATTTTTCGTCTAACGGCTAACCATTTGGTGAGTTTTCTGCAATATTATGACATCCTCTAGGGTCCCCCATACAAGGGTAACATTATCTGTTGCAGAAATGTCATAATATTTTTCTTTTCCTGGGTATATATGGATTTTTGATGGCCTCTGTATATATTCACATCCACACCAGGCTTTCTTTATAGACATATACTTTCCCCCTCTTGGAATACTAATCTTGGACTCTTCCTCCTTCCATCAGCCCTAACTGCCCTCACCATTCTCTTCCACTTAGGCGTTAGACTTCAGATCAAATATCAGCTCTTCCTAGAACATGTTCACTGGCCAGCATCTCACAAATTAGAGCAGGTTCCCCTTCTCAGTTTATACCTTTTCATATCTCTTCCCTATCTCTGTATTATTACATGCAACATAACTGAAAATTAAATGTGGTATTATATATATTTGATTAACTTATTTAGCCCAGTGCCTTGGTTTAAATTAGTATATAATGAGTGTAACCCTTGGGAAAGAACAAGGATGCCAGGGCAGCTAGTGAGTAGGCAGGCTAGGGAGGAAGACATGGGAGTGACAAGACTGGGAGGGAATTTAAGTATTGCCATAGGAATGCAGGTTGCATCCTGTTTCCAATAATAAGCTATCAAAACCAGACAGCATAGGTCTGTGTTTCTAAAACACACTGATATGGTTGAGGGGCCAGCATGCTGCTAGTTAAATAGCCAAGAAATTCTTACAGTTGTGATGAAGAAGCCAAGTAGCGATAGTGGAAGAAATAGAAAATATCCGTAGAACAATAATATAGTAGGTAAATTTCTAAAGAATAAAGTATAGTTGGCAATTCAAAAAGTGGAGAGAAAGAAGTCAAAAGTAATTGGCTTGGGCTGGAGTTATATTTTACTGGTAAAGTGGTTTTCCTAGCATGTGTGAGGTCCTGGGTTTGATCCATAACACTGCGGAGAAAAAAAAATGTAGTAGCTGGATGGTGGTACCATTAACTAAAAGAGAAAAAGGGAAGAATCAGTTTAAGATTAATACATATTATAGAATTAAGAGGTAAAAGTAGAGAAAATAGATTAATAAAGGAAGCTAGACTGAGTAGTAAGTACTATCAGAAAATACGCAGGAACACTCAAAAAAACTTGTAGCCAGTTGTATGGTGGTAGGGTGTGTGTGTGTGAGCATATGTGTGTATTTGCTTTCATTTTGCTTTGTATTTTTATATATCTGTGATATGATCCCTCATATATACGTATTTCAAAATCACACATCAGGTGTGGAGTTGTAATTTAAACAGAACATTTCTGAAACTTTTATGCTTTGTTAAAATTCTTGCTTTATTCTTAATTTAAATTACTTCTCAAGAGTTATAAAAAGTCACCCCAATATATGTCATAAACATTTCAAGAAGTATAAAATGTCTACTGTGTATATGAAATAGTTGGGGAGGAAAATAAAAATAAGTGAATGTAGAAATGAGAGAAAACAAAATATAATTCACAGCATACATAATGACAAAACAATACAATAAAATGAGTACAAAAATCTTAGAGAAAAATGAAAAGCACAAAAAACACAAGGTTACATATAGCATATTTATGGGAGTCATTTAATTCTCTTTCATTGTGAGTTGTGTGGTTTGCTGATAGACATAAAGATGCTCGTCTTCCTTAACAACAAAGAAATGTACATTTAAGCAGCAAGAAAATGTTGCTTTGCATGTATCAGATGGTAAACATTTGGATAGAATATAAGGTCAGCGTAGAATGTGGGTTCAATGAGGGCAGACATTTTTGTCTATTTTGTTCACTGATGTGTTCCTAGTGCATAAACCTGGGCCAGAAAAAATAGTACCCATCTGAAGAGTCAATGAAAGATTAGTAAACTTGATAGTGCTTGCAGTAAAGAAGTGGGCTTTGGAGTCTTCCCAGATATGGGTAGGTAAGTTATAGCAGCCATATAGGGGAACAATTTAGCACCATTTAGTGAATGTGAAACAAATGATCTAGCAATTCTGAATACATACCAAAGAAAGACACTCTCATCTGCAGTCATCAAAGGACAGGTACTAGGAAGTTTACTGCAGGTTTATTCATAATAGATGGATAGTGTTAGAGTCAGGCCTTGTGTTCATAGTTAAGGGAATGAATAGTTAAAATGTAGTGAATGCATACCACTGTTGTGCCATGCAGCAGTTAATAGCTATGGACTAGATAAGCATGACCACCTGGATAGATTTAGTAAATATAATACTGACTGAGTGAATTGAAAAACTGAAAGCACACCTTTGTGTATAAAAGTAAAGTTTACATGAAATAAAAATGTATGCTCACAAAACAATAACACCTATCTTTAAAGATCATGAATAATGTATACAACAAGTATCAGACTAGTTATCTTTGAGGAAGAAGAATAAGATACAGAAATTAAGTAACTAAAAGTATAGAAAATGTCTGAAGTAAAAATATTAGTATAAATTAACAAATATTTTTAAAAATCACAGAACATCAGTAGTTGGGGATTTAGCTCAGCAGCATAAGTGCCTGCCCAGCAAGTGTGAGGTCGTGAGTTCGATCTCTGGTACCAAAAAAAAAAAAAAAAAAAAATCACAGAACATCAAATTCCAATTAAAGGGGAAATGTGAGAATTTCATTTATCTTTGATGAATTTATTTTATGGTTAGCTCTCAACGTACTGTCTCTACCTCCCTGCTTGCTGGTAAACTCAACGATGTAACGATTGTATGTGTTCTCTTACCCATCCTTTCCCATGACTGTGTTTTCCTAAAACACCTGAGACTTGGGCATTAAGTCCATTTATGAGTGAAGTGAGAGCCCCCAAATTTCCAGAGCATTGCTTTCCCTATTCTTCCAAAGCAAATATTAAAGGGACTAACTCACTTTCTAAGTGTTTATTTAATAATATGCAAATATAGTTGCTTAAGGTTTAAATAAAGGTAATACTCCCTCCCCTGAGAGCTGTGAATAATAAATGGGAGATACTATAAATTTTAATAGTAGATATAAGTAATGCAACTATTTTATACCTAACACTTCACAGTTCCTAAAACATGCTCTCTTATATTAATCTGTTTGATTTCCTAAGGCAAGTCAGAGATTAGTACTTCCAGTTTGAAAGGAAATCAAGAATTTAGAGACACCGACTTACTCAGGATTAGAGTTGAGAAAGTGACAGAGCTAATACTTGAACACAAGACATCTACCTTGAAATTCAGGGTATTTTCTAACTTCCTAAAAAATCTATGTTGCAAGACACAGAATTGGTCTGTTATATGTGTGGGTATATGATTCAATAGAAAATGGGCATTTCGTAAATGGATTATTTTTTTTAATTAGGAAAATATTATTTTCAAGAGTGGACAGGGACAAAACATATCTGATAAAAAGTCTGCATGTTTCAGTGGAAGAGGCTCTTTTCCCTGGTGAGGGGTTCCAGTGTAGCTATCCCCAACATTCTCAAAGCCCAGGCTGAATCTGTGGGTAACATGCAGATCTTCCACTAGACAGGTATCCCTTCTGTCCGTGAATCCTGGAGTTCCCACCCCCCAGGAATTCCCAGTGTATCTGGATTCCAGACATGCTATGTCTTAGCTGTGGGAGAAGGATGATCTGCTGTGACTTTAGGTTGGAAATAGGACAACTCAGTCTCTATTAGAACACTCAACTTGCGTGTTCTATAGATTTTACCCACATAGTCTCAGATGTAAATAAGTTTAGATATTTATATGTAAATTAGTTTTGAAATTTAATGTTTTTCTAAATTTGAATTTTTTCTCAGCATGCCACTCTGTTTAGATAGAAAAGATTTTACACATGACCCCTAGCTAGCTTTTATCTTACGTACCAGGCCTAAACATTTTCTCACAACCTCTGTATCCTAAAATTTCTTAGATAGGATATAACTTCTTAAGAAATAATCTTTCTATCATTCTTTTAAAAAAATTTTTAGTATTCTTCACAGAATCTTCTTGAACTGTCTCTTTTTGGCAATAACAAATAATGAATATATGTTTATCATTCTTATTTTATAAAGGTATATTTAAATTTTTTAATAACTATTCCATGGATAATGTCTCTTTCAGTATTTTAAATTTCTTATAAATATGCTCATCTAAAATTGCAACTACTTTATTTAAAGATGCATTAAAAACTTGACTCTTTCTCATGAAATTAAAATTATATGGGTAACTAGTTCATTTATCTTCACAAACAGCTGTTTTTTAAATATAACATTTTTCTCTAATATGAAAGTAATTTTTATGAATACTAGCAAGTACATAAACAATATGAAGAAGAAAATGAAAAATACTTATTTATGATTCCATCACCTAGAAAGAACCATCATGCAAATTCTGACAGCAGAAGCATAACATTGTATCCGTAAGCCGGTGAACCTGATTTTTATGTGTGTGATAGATGAGGAAGGGATGATTCCAAAGTCTTAAATAATTAAAATCTGAAAGTGTTTGTTATTTATATTTACCCAGTTTTATGATTGTTTGTGTTGTTACTACCCTCAACTAATTCTGTAGGGAACGTCTTTTTCCTTATGGTTTGCACCTGAAACCATGATCTACAGCATTGTAATTACACCACCAGCAGAGGCAACGTTAGTAATCACAAAACTCAGACTCAAACTCCATTTTCCCAGCACCTCAAATACCAGTAATCCAACTTCTCATGACAATCCAACTACTTGATGGACTTGGATTTCTGCTAAAATTTGTTCTTTTGCGTAAATTAAAAATTATTCTAGAAGTTTGCCTTAAAACACCCTCAAAGTGTTACTAAATTAAGGTTAACTCTCAAGTATAAATTTTCAAGCAATTAGTTTTGGTTTTTCCAAAGCAGAACACCCCACAGATGATGCCGAATAAAAGCTATTTACAACACTACCATAGAGCATTTCTTACAAAAATGTTGGGTCTGTAGGAACGATTTGCTAATCAAATTCAGAGTTTGATTTGAAATGCCTCCGGCAGGCCGCCAATCCAGTTATGAAAGAACAGAAGCACAACCCAGAGCCCTCGTGAGCCTCCTCCAGAAGCTGGCTGGGTCCTTTGCTCTCATTAGAAAACTGGTTCCATAGGAAATCACTGCAATTGCTCTAAAATAAAGTATCGCAGTTAATTTTTCAATAAATTATTGGACTGTACTAGACACAAAACATGTACATTTCGGAATCTAGAGTTATAAAATATTCTGACATGTTTTAATATAAACAGGAACATTTCCAGTGATTGCTTGGTTCTAAAATGTTTTTCCACTTGACATTTGTTTATACTTCCTAGGAAAGAAACTCTATTTATGGATAACTGAATAACACAAATAAACATCAGAGAGAGCTGAAAAATCAGCTTTGATTATGCATGAAAATCTACAATGTAATTGTGTGCTCTCGTACCGTTTTCTGATTGCCTGTTTATTTTCACAGAACTGCTGGTGAGCCCATGGAAGAGGAGCCAGCCTTGTGAAGTGCCAAGTCTCCCCCGATATTTCCTGTGTGTGACATCATTGTGTATCCCCCACCCCAGCACCCTCAGACATGTCTTGTCTGCTGCCTGGGTGGTACAGATGCGATGGAACATAAACACTGGGCACAAAATTCTGAACAGCAGCTTCACTTGTTCTTTGGAAAGACTTGAAAGGGCATTAAAGATTCCTGAAACGTAACCGCTGTGATTCTAAAGTTACAGTAAACCACTATTGGAAGAAACTGCTTCCAGCGTGCTTTATTATGCTGAGTGACCCACTCCCAGACACAGAGTACAAATTAGGAACACGAAGACAGCATTAGATACTGTTAATTTCAGAAGCTAAGACAGCCAGTGAAATTTGGGGCAAAACCCAAGACGCTCATTCCTAACATTCTGATCAGTTTTTATTGGGTAATTTTTTGTCAAACGGTCTTAAATTGTTTACAGGGTTTGCTTTCAGCTATGAACAGATAGCAGATTCACACAGATGGCAGAGGGGTTTTTTGTTTGGTTTGGGTTGGGTTTTTTGTCTTTGTTTTAGCACATGCTTCAAGGTTCAGCTTTTCCTAGTAAGAGTTCAAAATAGAGGACTGGGGTGAGGCTTTCTTCAGAGGATTAAACTATATTGTATCTCAAAGCCCAAAGACCAAAGGATTCTCACACACTCCAACTAATGGTGCACTATTTATGTCACCTTTTTTTGAGAAAAATCAGTCTGCCTCTCTAACATTCTCTCATGTTCTCAACTACTTGTAATTGCATTGGAGAATGAGGTCTTTCTCCCTCCCTCACCTGTCTTGTCCTGTTGACAATAGCTCTGAATATATACACCATCAAGGCTTGCCGTGTCTTTGCAAAGCACATAACTGTTCAAAGATGGTCTTAATTTGTTCCAAATCTATCAAGAACTTTTGTCTCATCTTTTTTCTGTCCTCCTAGGCTTCTTTTTCTTGTAGAAAAACTGAAGATTACTCATAATGTCTCCTCTTTCACAGGAGCTTTGAGTATTTAATTCATTTTATTCACTTTCTGGGGTAACAGAGTTGCTTTATCCAATTGTGTTCTTTTAGCTGTGAAGCCACAGAGGCAAATGCAGCTTAAGCAATGTCACTGAGTTTGTCTACATCTTTGAAATGTGTTAACCAAGATGCTGGTTATGAAGTCACTGTGGAGTTAACCTAGAAGCTGTGCCTTCACGTGAAAATAGACACAAAATAACCTTTGCACAGGTTACCTTAGTGGCAAAGGTTGAAAATTAAGGCCATTTGTTTCTGAGATTAAAAGCAGTTTAGCAAATATAAGCAACTTATCTCCTACTTCTGAAAATTCCATTTCAACCTATAATTCAAGCACCTAGACACTGGGGTAGAATACCTCACATATTTAATATCTGACAATGCTTTTGAAAGGGTCGATGTTTCTTTTTTATATATTTTTTCTAACTCAAAGGATATATTGAAGCCATAAGTGAAGATTGTCATGCTTTTATTCAGAAATCTGAAAGAAACCTTAATTAAAACAAGGTTTTAGGGAAGGCCCTGATATGAAAGATATGGAACAATATGGTTTTAGTTAGAGAGGACTCTAACCTGTAAATCAAAGATGAAAGATTTCACTCAAGTAGAATTATATAAATGCCTTTTGTTATACAATCAGACCATATTTTTCACGCATTGGGTTTTCTTAGGATTATCGTTTTAATTTTAAAGACTTATTACATACACAAAAATGGCTCAATACTTGGTTTAACGTCTTAGAAATTTGAGACACCATTTGAAATAGGAAATCTGAAATGAAATGTAACTCAGTATTAGGTAAAATTACTTTTATTGCATAAGGGTTAGGTCAATCTAGACTCATGATAGTAATGAATTCTTTGTAAATTTCATCTTGGTAGTTTCAGAGACATTCATGTCAAATATATTGTTAGCTCTTATTATTTTGCACTAATTACTTGATGAAATTTACTTAAAGTGAAATAGTGGAGACATAGGCTTCAAAAGAGACCCTCTCTCATTAAAAAAGGAAAAAAATATCATATTTGAATTAGAAACATCATTGTGAAATTTTAAAATCCACTTCATAACTTTAAATCCTTTTCAGTGCTCCCAAATATTTTTAGATGTTGGATAAGACAATGAAATAGTGTAGGATAAGCATAAGAACGTACTGATGTTTCCTTCAACAACTTACTCACCTGTTAATGCTGAGCCAACGGTCTGATAAAGCCAGATCACTGTGACATTTCGTGGTAGCTTAAATTTCCAACATGACGCACTGGTGCATAAATCACACAATCTTCCATGTGACACGAATCCCAATTAGTTGTAGTTAGGAGCATCAGAATCCCCAGACACGTAAACAGTGGAGAGGATTAATCAGAGCTGAATGGAATAGTAAGAACAGATTACCAGTACTTTTAATTTTACTGTTACAGAATGGAATGTAGTCCTGAGAGACAGAATGGAGACATTTCAGAGTATCCACCCCTCTTTTGAAATTGATCAGCACATTTTGAATAGGCAGGTATAGTTTTCTTCACTTACATGTTGATTTTCATTACTTATAATGGTTTCCAATGAGTGGCTGTGGAAAAGCAGCTCTCCAAAGCTCTCCTGTTAGGTATCTTATTGTAATCCATACTTCAAAGGATAAATAAATGGATTCTCTCATAGTCCCATATTGAATGAATGTAACGATTTTTGAGAACTCTACCAACAAATGATTCTATGAGCTTAACGATGTTTTGTAATAGCTACAAAAATAATCAAATATGTGGTATAATTTGGAGTTTTACATTAAACCGAAAAATAGAGTTTTATTAAGTAGTGAGCAAAATGGACATCAGTAAAACTAGAGGCTATGCTGTCATTGCTTAGTAAATCAGAAGAATATTTGAGGTGAATATTTAAGCTATTTAACAAATTTACAACATCAATAGTGGAGCTAGAAGTCTGATTTTTTGGAAAAAGCAGATATTTACAAAGTAATAACTTAATAATCCCCAAATTCCCATTAGCAATCCTAGGAACAGAAATCTTGCCTTCAACTGTTAAGTACAATACTCTACAACACACTATTCACCTGGATGGAAAAAAAAAATGTGTCTCTTCCCACAAAGGCTCAGTAATTGCAGGACTGGTCTTTCCTAGTAGTTCAGTCCTATTTTATTTCTGGAGGTCAATCATAAAGCCTTGAGAATTTACTGGGTTCCTTTACAGACTCCATATGGAAGTAAAGTAGAAAAATCACATGGAGTCTCCTGGGGGAAAATCCCTCTCCAGTCAGCATGTTTATGCTTATCTTTATCCCAGTGTTCATGTTAGAACAATTTAAATATTTTTTACTATTTATCTTTGGAAAATTTACTCTCAATTTGTCTCAATGAAGATAAGTATTAAGACCTCACAGCCCCAAAAAGAACGTAAAATTTTTTCTCTTAAAAGTGCTTCTAAGCCTGAAATAACAACTCTGTCACAGAGTTCAACATTCTCTTTTCTAGTGTTATCTGCTGCAAAATTCGTTTCCTGCTTCAGGAATGAAGTCAGTTGCATGCTGAGAAAATAAGAGAAAAGAAACAAAAAGAGAAAGTAAGAGAAGACAACACACCTGTTAGACTATTTCTATAAGGGGGACATTTCCACCTGTAAAAGAAATGAAAACCAGATGATCAAGGCTAAGAAGTGAAGGCACTTTACCGTTGTCCTCAAAACTGATGGTCTGCATGGTCTTGGTCGCTATCAAATTTCTTGTGCTCCCCAAGAACACAATTATATTTTGGCCTCTAGCAACATTTTGTACTACTTACTGCCTTTTAATAGAGGTATTATAAAGGACTTCATCAATGCCATCACTAAAATACTTTGTAAGTGCATATACATGGCTTACATTTCTGTGCCATTTACATTGAAAATCATAGCCTTTGCCGCTTAACACTTAACAGCTTGCTTTTGCCCCAGCAAAGGCTTCACAGAGCAAAGCGTGATTGTCATGTGGCTGGAGGTTGAAAATTTAAAAATCATATGGTATACACACAGGATTGTAGAACTTGGTTTCCTTGAACCAAACACAGTTCCTTTAACTTGTGACATTCCTGCTTGGTTTTCTGTAATGTAAAAAGCCACCACTGAGTCATACTAATATGCTGGAAATAGTTGCATCAGGCAAACTTTTGATTATTGATCTGAGGCTGCTAGGGCTTGATCTTAATGATAAGGTATTAGAATGCAAACAATTTCTTAATTGAACTTAATTCTTAAACTGGAAAAGTTAGCAAATACATGGTGAACTCACTGAACAGTGCCAATCTTTCTAATCAATAATTTCCTTTCTTGTCTTCTGCCAGCCTGCCAACCCCAAATTACTGTATCTAAGTAGTCAGAATCATTTCTGAAATCTTTATTTTTCTTAAGCAGAAACAACCTTCACAAATTCTTTTTGAGACTCCACTGGTCACACTTTGATGTCATTTTAGGTGAACACTAACAGACCATCTTTATCCTCCTTTTCCTCTGTTCTTTTAGAAAAACCACCCAGCTTCTTTTTTAAAACTATTTTTATCTTAAAAGATAAACCACATTATGGCACTTTCAACGTTTCTATAGAAAAATTAGAGCCAGAATTTCCATTTCATTTCAAATACAGTCTTCCACCATTCTTAGTAACTGCATCACTGGGCTAGTGATTGGCTGAAGAATATTGTGCATACACTTTCTTGCCTTGGATATGTCTCTGTCAGTCAAACCCACAAACATAAACTCCCATAGCATAAACAAACACATGGTAAAAGAGAAATTTTAAGTCAATTTATTTTAGTAGTAACACATTTCTAGATCCTTCAGTGAAAACTGAAGTCTTTGTATTTTCTTGTTTGGGTCTTAGGCACATTAAATGCAAGTTACAACATCTAATATAATGAAGGTTAAATATTTTATGGGACATTGTGGTCATGTCCTTTAGACTTTATTGTGTTGCCCTTTCTTGTCAATGGCATGTTTTAACAGTTGATAGAGTGATTGCAGCAAGATCTATGTATTGGCTTTATTAACTTAAAATTGCATAGAAATTGAGTAACAAAAAACCTAAAATATAAAGACTTCTATAATCTGAAGAATGATGCCACCTCCATGGATATGAAAAAATTGTTTTAAATCTCTATATGCTCTTTCTAAATTGTAAGATTCTCAAACTCTTTCTGAATAAATAGTGTCAGCATCTATCTTCACAATAACTAGGTTATGTGAAATTGCAGTTGCAGTGGTCAGTGGGCATACCACGTATGATGGCAAAAATTAGTAGCCATTTAGTAGGTGATAGACTTGGCCATTTATGTCATTTGAAAGCATATAACTTGGTATTTTAAAATCAGGTGGACAGGTGAGACAGGAGTCAGTATTTAGTACTTTTGTGACTAAACACTCTAGAACAGGCATACTGATGTATGTGCCAATAATCTAGAATTTCTGGCTTAGTAAAATTAAGTCTCATTTCTATTGTGGTCTCAAATCTGTCTCTGTAATAAGGTCAGTTTGTTGTCTTCTTGCACCAGTGGTTTTTGCCCTTAATTTTTTTGGCTAGCGTTTACCAAGATCTGTCATCCCGAGCTGCTGAGAATCCATGTTGCCAAACACCTTTTCTTAAATTGTGCTGCCAGTGGTGTTTTCCCAGATGTGCAAAATAATCATCTAATAAATGATTAATAACAGAGTAACATTGTTGGACACTCTCACAGAATGTGCACCTTTTTCCTGGTTCCTTTTTTGTATTTGAAAACAGTACTGCGTTTCAAATTATTGTTGATGTTGTTAATGTCATGACTCTTCTTCAAAAAGAATGAAAGATGCCCTCTTGTCTTGTGTTTTCTACTGAATTAGATTTTCCTCTAGTCCTATGTGAATAAAAGCTATTTGAAATAAAAGTGTTTTATTTTTCTGCATCCACGGTGCCTACCATTAGATTCTGCACACCAGATATTTGACAAGTATTTATTGGGTAAATAAGTGTTCTTAATTATGAGTTATTGTGTCATAAATGATTCCATTTTTCAACAATGAAAAGATTTACTGCCAGGTAAATCTCCCTCATAATGAAGTGACATTTTATAGAAAAGAAAAAGTACATTATAACAAAATTTTAATGGTCAAGAGAAAGAATAATAATGGATAAAACTGATAAGGCACATACATATGCCTGTGACTCTACTGACTGCTTTGCCAGGATTCTACTTAACCATCACAGAACTCCTGCACTATATGTATTATTACTCTCGCTTACAGATGAGAACATGCAGCACTAGAAAGGTGAACTCACGCACCTTTATCTATGGTCTAGATATAAAATGCCCCCTGCAAAAGTCTCATGCATTAAGAAATAGGGCTTCATGGAGGCACTGATATCTTTGCTTTGGAGCCATCCCAGAATGGATTGAAAATTCTGAAACTCTAAGCCAAAATAAATCCTCCTTGAAGTTGTACATGTCAGGTATTTCGTTGTAGCAAGGGAAAGCTAAGACAGTGTGAAACAGGACTCAAGCCTCACATACTGTCTAGCTTAACATCTATCCTCTTTCCCAATGGCATCACTATATATCAAAGATGGCATTCTAAAATATTTTTAACTGAAAACTATCCTTTACAATGGTCTCTCCTAGCCTTAAGATTTTATTAAATGATCATCTTAAGTGGATCTGGTAATGGTGTGTAATATGGTATAGTAAATGCACATTGCAAAACAGTTCTTTCTTTCTCTATTTCAACATCTTTCTTTAACCTAGCCAAGAACCCTAAAATGTCTTTGGAAAACATAGTCTAGAAACTTTTGAAATTTTTTCCAAGACCAACACATATTTTTGTACTTTATAAACCCCTGCAATGTTTAGCACTCTAAAATATAACTGTTTCCAATGTACAATGATTTGGTTTCCTTCTGAGAAAAAGATAGTAATATTTTGTCTAACAGATAGTAAACTTCATAGGGAGTGAGAGAATAGAGTCAGTTTCAATGGTAAACACCTTTGGTTTAATTAGATTCATCAAATGGCAAATGTTACTTCATGCTTCTTTTATTCTTTTAAGTTTCTATGGTGAAAAGAGAGCAATTGAAAAAGTTGAATATAAATATAAAATAAGAATTATTATTCTTTTAAAAGAGTTTAATTGAAAACAAAAGTCTAAAAATTGCATTTCATCACTTAACACTTTGTGGTACTTTAGTGTTATTAAACTCAAAGTACTTCCAAACATTGCAATTACTCCTAAACACTATAATACCAACAGGCTGAAAAACTTTTTCTGGTTCTCTGTGTTGACCATAAATAGATCATTCCCCACCTATCTTAATAGGAACTTTGGGAGAGATTGATAGAAGCCTTTCCAAATGTCATAATAGTAGAAGAATAGAGAAGCAAGATTTAAGAAAGGAGATGAATAAATTCTCTTTTTTAATGTTAAAAAATGGAAGAAGTAAGGCAATAAAAAGATTAGATTTGCCACAGATTAATGTTAAAGTTCTTAGTGTATTTAAAACTGGACTTTGAAAATGGATCTGGTACATTTGAAGTATTATATAATCCCACATATGTTTTTCTAAAATTATTTTTTCCAAACAGTAAATTTTAAAACTTAAGATATGATAAAGTAACTCAATTTAATGATGTAGGTAGTTGTTCAGGAGTCTGGGAAGATGGTGGAACAGTAAGCAGCAAAGTAAAAAGCCTCTCTAAGAGAAACAGTCCAGATGCTGGAATACAGCATTCTGGAGAAGACAAGAAGGAACCCAGGAAGAAACCAAAGTGAGAATTGAAGCCAATAGAGAGAATAAAAAAAAAAAAAAAGAAAAAAAACAGAAGAAGGTGGTAGCTGGCGGTGATTTCACTGGAGCCAGTCCCACTGTGCAAGAAGTGCTGTTGGAGCCGAGATGCACAGCGCAGTGAAGCTGGTGGCTGGTAAGCCCGAAGGCCTCGGCAGGGAGATGTGGTGACGAGGGGGAGCAGTGGACCAGATAACTGCACTGGTTGGCAGTGAGTGTGGGGGACTCAATCCTCCCTGGGAGTGGGTGATTGGCCAGGTATCATTTTGGAGTCAGTAGAGATAAGCCCAGAGACAGAACTGCAGCCAGCTTCATTCAGCCACTTCTATCTTGGAGCAGACTGGTGGAAATTGTTTGGACTGAGTCCCACCCCTGTGCATGGTCCAATAGCCACCACTGAGGTTTCCCTAATACTATACCTAACCAACTCCACCCACCAAACACACACTAATGTGGTGAAGACTCTCTGTGGTTAACCTATCTCAGAAGGGAGGTGCAAGCCTGCTCCACCCCTGCTTACACTTCAGTAGCCACCAGCAGATTGGGAAATGCAGCAAACAGCAGAAATCCCTAGCCAGCATTCTTCTGAGTAATTATAACCAATACAGGAAGTGCCAGGGACCCCACTGCCCACTTGTCCAGAAGAAACCAGGAAGATGACAAGGGAAAGAAGCAAAAGGCAGTCTCTGGCCTCCAACCCAAGCAGCACTGGTCCAGGAGATGTAAATAGGGAAGAGATCGGGAGTTGCACACCTGCAGTTTCTGAAGCAACAGCAACTGAAATAAAGAAACAACTCAATGAAACTATGAAAGAAGTTAAAACAGAAATACTATTACAGGTAAAAGAAGATATGATAAACATAATAAAAGAATGGCTAAGCACCTCTAAAGACACAGATGGAAGAATAGAGGAGCATAGAAAAAGGAGGGAAACTTTCAATGAAGAATATAAAAAAATTAGAATACTGAAACAGATTCAAAGACATTATCAGGAAATTAAAAACTCCATTGAAAGCTGGAAAAATTGCTTGAAAGAAACTAAAGATAGACTATCAAACCTTGAAGACAGGTTTGCAACTTGCAATCACAAAAGGAAGGATCTCTTAAAAATAAAAAGGAACCAGGAAGTAACAATAGAAAGGCTAGAAGATAACAAGGGGATCTGTAACTTAATAATAAAAAATTTAAGTGGAGAGTCAGGGGAAAACACAAATGAAACACACTCTATTTACAGAAGTTATTAAAGAAAACTTCCCAAGCATAGGAAAAGGAAATGATATTCAGATATATGAGGCATACAGAACTCCAGCCAGCTATAACCAAAATAGATCTACACCCAGACATATAATAATCAAGATCCCAGAAATTCAACACAAGAACAGAATATTAAATGATGTCAGAGAAAAGAAGCAGATCACCTATAAAGGAAAACCCATCAGAATCATGACAGACTTCTCGACACAAACCATCAAATCAAGAAGAGCTTGGAGCAAAGTATTCCAAGTTCTGAAAGAAAATAACCTCCAACCCAGATTGATGTACCTTGCAAAACTATCTCTCAAAATTAATGGAGAAACAAGATGCCTCCATGACAAAGAGGAACTGGGGGAGATCATGACCACCAAACCAATCCTACAAAACATATTGAAAGACATTCTAGAGAGAAAGATAAAAGACCATGGTTTCAGGAACAGAGGCAGAAAGGGCTCACTAAATGAGGCAGACATTGGAGTGAAGGGGAAAAGTAGACAAACAATGACAGAAAAATAACATGGCAGAGATGAGGCAGAGAAGGTTGGTCATAATCACTAATATAATGGCTTGATTCACTAGTAAAAAGAAAC
The DNA here is from genome assembly GCA_004027295.1 of Dolichotis patagonum. Taxonomy (NCBI): domain Eukaryota; kingdom Metazoa; phylum Chordata; class Mammalia; order Rodentia; family Caviidae; genus Dolichotis; species Dolichotis patagonum. The sequence continues at coordinate 4,854 of PVJX010001922.1, read as the reverse complement.
ACAGGCAGAATGGATCAAGAGATAGAGTCGGTCAATATACTCTATATAAGAAATAAAATTAACCTGAAAGAGGTTTAATAGACTGAAATTCAAAGATGAGAAAACAATGCTCTATGTGACAGGGAACCAGAAAAAAGTGAGGATAGCTCGCCCATCAGCTGCAGATTGATTGAAAAGACATAACAAATTTATACAATGGAAAACTGCTCAGCTATAAAGAAAGAAAACCTTGAGGCTCTTGTAGGTAAATGGATACAACTTGAGACCAAGCACAGGGGTAAAAAGTTTCAGAACCAGTTAGGTAAATAGCAGGTTGCCTCCCTAATCTAAAAACTAAAGGAGTTAGTGGGATACAAAATGTACAATGCACTCTGTGAAAGTGAAAGGGGAGGAATTGTCTAAAAAGGGAAGGCAGAGGACATTGTTAATCTTGTATCATGATTTGAAACCCATACTGTTTTAATTGCTCTGTTTAGATTGGTTATATTCTGTTTCAGTTTGTCTACTTGTACTAGATTTGATGGCATGGGCAGCTATTCCAAAATAGCAGGATATATTACAGTAACCATTTTTGATTTCCTGTTAACTTAATTTGAAGCCCTGTATTGCTTTCACTGTCTTGTTTTAACTGATTTTATTCAATTCTGTTTTGTTCGATAGTATCAAGTCTGAGGGTATAGGCAACTATTTTGAAGACTGTAAGATTCACTATTATACCCATTCTGGTTTGACTACTATCTTCTTTTGAACTCCTATAGTATTTCAAATGTTTTGCTTTTATTGGTTTTGTTCTGTACTGTTTTGTTCAATTTTATTATGCCCGATTATATGGGCAATTCTTGTGAAGATAACAAGAGGCATTTTGGTAACCATTGTTGATCACCTTATATTTTGTTTTTAAGTCGTGTACTATGCCCATCCTTTTCTTTTGACTGACTCTACTTTGTTTTGTCACATTTTCTTTTATTCTTTTCAAAAGAAAGAAGAAAAAAATTTAATGATATAACAAAAAGCTAATTTTTAATAACAAATATGAAAATTTATTCCTAAATACATATAAAGATTTTATAACCATGTAAAATTATATCATTTCTTTAAAGAATATATATTTTTGTACACTATTTCTTTCTTCTACTAAACATGTTTTAGTCATTTTATTCTAAAAGTAAAAATATTAAGTTATTTAATATTCACACTATACTCTTATTTAAATCTCACAATAATGTTCTGTGGGGAGTAATTTAATAGAGGAGCAAATTGAGATTTTTATGCCAGAATAAAGTTTCTTTTAAAAATACTTTTAAATTTTAATTGAAATAAACATTATATATATTTTGGGGATATCATATGATATTTTGATACATGTATACATTTTGCAACAGTTAAATCAGGGTAAGCATATCTATCTCCTCAAGTGTATTTATTTATGTTAAACACATTCAAAATCTGTCTTATATCTGTTTTCAAAACGTATAATACACTATCATTATCTATAGTCAGCCTGCTGAGCAATAATAAAACACCACTAATTATTTCCCCCACCAAACTGTCACTTACTATAAATAGGCCAAACTTTTCTCAAACCTTCCTCTGCTCCTCAGTCTCTGATAACCACTATTTTACACTGAACTTCAATGGGACGGCCTTATTTAGGTTTCACATATTAGTCAGGTTGAATGTTGTTTTTCTGTACCTGATCTTTTTCATTTCACACAATCTTTTCCATTTTCATCACTTTGTCACCAGTGACAGGATGTCATTCTTTTCATGGCCAAATAGTTTTCTGTTGTTTATATATAGTACATTTTCTGTATCTATTCATCAGTTGATGAGCACTTGTGTTATTGCCCTATCCTGGTTACTGTGAATCATGTTGAAATGAAAATGGGAGTTAAAAATCACAAATGTATGGATAACATTAGGAGAAACATTTTCCCTAGTCAGTGTCCACAAAGGATCAATCCACTGCCTTGTTGTCATCCCAGTGTCATTGAGTAGATATTCTTAATGTCTGCCCTACCACTTAGAGGACAACCATCCAAAGAAAGTGGGTTAGCTATGAGCATGTTTGATAGGGTAGTCTCTCACTTCCAATTCTCCGCCTTAAGAAGTCCGGGGTGTTTATTTCCTGGGTCTGCACAGCGAGGCAAACACAAGCCCCTGAGTTATTCTTGTCCTCATCACAATCGAGGGTCAAGCCAGTGACTGCTTCAGCTTGCCACTGTTTTCCAGGGACTTTTCCCTTCCTAGTAATGGAGGTTTCTTAGCTTTGGTACACTTAGCTATACATCTGAAAGCAAATGCCAGACATCTGCCTTTGAAGTTTACAGCAGATGTGTTGCAGTTTATCTTATTTTTTACACAGACAATATTGGAAGTGATTTCAGGATGCTTCTATGAAATGAGAAAATAGAATACCTGAACTTCTGGTGGTCTGTGAATTCCTCATATGCATGAAATTTACACTTGAGCTACTGAAACTTCTATGATTCTATTACTTAAGAGCGTTCCACCCTCTGAGTAATGGGCAGCCATAAGAGTTTTTTATAAATTCGGAGTGATTACAGTGCTTTCAGGTTCCTGCAAGAGAGAAACCAGGAGTTAGAAACACATAGACCATCTGCGGAAATCTGGCTACTCCTAATCATTGGACATGTTTTGTACAGCCTGAAAATTACCTCTGACAAAGGAGGTCTGGTAGTTCTACCTCTGGGTGTGTGTGCTTAATCTTACTGTTGGCAGCAAATGAAAACAGGAAGGAATAGTAGTGGATACTACTTGTCTTAAATTCAGAAAGGAGGATAGGGTTACATGGGCATCATTTTCTTCTCTCCAAACCTGATGGGGAAACAGATACCCATTACATATTGGAGTGTGAAAGATTTGGACTGGTGCTTGGCAGGCATATACAATGCTGAGGTTTTACTTCTTTGCTCTTTAATACATATTGTGGCCATATTAAAGTTCAGGCTTCACATTCCTTTCTGGGGAAAAAACAGTTTAATGAACAAGCTACATGTTCTTTTAGCTGCTAAGTGGCATGCATCTTCCTCTTGTATCAACTATATCTTTTTGGATTCTTTAGATACACTGTGTGGATATCTTTCTCACTAAAAAGTACTCATTGAAAATAAGAGGAACCATTTCTGTGGGGCAAAAACATTTTCCCTCAAAAAAAATGTACAAGCACACAAAAAAGATGTGGGATTTTTATGAATCATATCCTGTAATTTTTCACTTTTTTTCCAGTTACCTCCTTCTCAGAACAGAATCCAAGAAAACCAAAGAAAACTATTTGTGCTGTGTGCAAAAATTTTGCCAAATTGAATTACATAATTCATCTAGCAGATTTGATGAGTTCCTGGATATAATTTGCAAATTTGCATTTTGGGCACAAGGAAATAATGCATTTGTTATATATGAAAAATACAGTGTTTGTTACAAAACCGTATTTTGTAATTTCTCAAGAGTGCTTTTGTATACTTGTCTGCTCATAGACTTAGGCATAAAACTTGGCTATTTATCATGCACACTTCAGCATATTTGACTGTGGCTATCATACCTTATAGAGGGAATTCATGAATTGGTAGAGTTAAACACGTTTATAAAAATACTATATTAAAATAATAATTAACTATTTTAATTAAATATGTGATCATCTCTCAAAACTTCCAGGTAAAAAGATTAGGCTTTCACTGATGAATCATACTCAGAATCATTATATATTATCTCTTGCTTGTAAAAATAAACACGAAATTGCTAGGGAGGTTACTTTAGTCTGATGTCAGAAGAGGTACTCTAGGAACTTGTTCCTTGCAAAAATGTTGACTAAGCAACCAAAGACTGATCAAAATAACTTTATTGGAGCTCCTAAAACCACTTATTATTAGAAACCAAATAAATGCCCCAAAAGAAAAAAGCCATATTCAAATAGTCAATGTCCTAGTCTGTTCAGCTGCTATTACAAAATACCTTAAACTGGGTAGATTAAATAGTAGACATTTATTTGTCACAGTAATAAAGCTAGGAAGCTTGTAATTAAATTACCAGAATGACTGAATTATGGGGAGGGCCCTCTTCCTCCTTTGTAAATGACTATCTATTGGGGAAGGAAGGAAGACAGCAAACTCTGATATTTCTTCTTCTCAAAAAAACAATACCATTATAGGACGTCTAATTTAAGGACCTTATCTACACTTAGTTACTGCCTAAACACTTCACTTAACACCATCATGTTGTGGCTTACAGCTTCAATATATAGATTTGATGGAACACAAACATTCTGTCCATAACATGGACAAGTTCTTTGTTCACTCTCTCAGGCTAGAAAGGAGGAAACTTGTTTGCAAAGTTGTGACCTATCTGTGGGCAGCCTAGCGGATTGGTATCTGTCTCACCTAGCTTAGGCCTCAGGCAAGAAATGGGAACACGGAATCTCAAGCTGGAGGCCTCGAATGATAATAGCAGGCATTGTGGCATATGAAAACTGTAGGTGGACTGTATAACTGCAGATACCCAAGAACCAGAGCCCAATTATGAGCAGAGAAATACCGTGGAATATATAGTTGGAAGTTGGAAGAGACCAAGAAATTAATATATTTAAAAGCAATCAGAAGTATCTCAGGCTGTCTCTTTGGGACCCGAAACTCCCGGACCATAGAGTGGCCTGAGCTGTTTGGATCGAAAGTCTGCGCAGACCTGCATCTTGGCGCGACTCTTTGGGACTGGTAAGCACGCCCTTCATCCGCAGGGAACTGCCTGGAGATCGGCATCTGGGCCAGGTCTGTTTTGGCCCGTAGCCCCGCCCTTCACCCCCAGGAAGTCTCCCAGAAAGCAGCATCTCAGGCTCTCTTT